>NCSJ02000026.1:0-234797 GCA_002812745.2 Scytalidium lignicola
GCCCTGAAAATGGATGGCGCTTAAGCGTGTTACCCATACTTCACCGCCAGCGTAGAAACGATGTGCTGGCGAGTAGGCAGGCGTGGAGGTCAGTGACAAAGCCTTGAGAGTAATCCTGGGTCAAACGGCCTCTAGTGCAGATCTTCTATATAGTATTGAAAACATTGTGGATCCTCGTTCAGATTTTCCGCATAACTCCGATTGTGATTGGTCGTAGAAACACGTTTTCAGCGATTTGATTGGTACTCAGAATGCGATTCCAGCAATTTGATTGGTTATAGCCTGTCCAATTATCACGTTTGATCATGCTCTTTGATTACATTGTAAACATAGATCACACCTGAAATAATGATATACTACGATCAACGTTTTATTATGTATATCATAACATTATTACCATGAGATTATGATATAATTGTTGTATTTTATTAAGTAAAAGATATACAGATTATTGTATAATTATTCTTTTNACTTTTTTGTTTAGTACTTTTCCTTGTATAGTCTATACAATAATATACATTCTTTTTGTAATACAATAATTATCTCTTTATTTCTCCTTAACTGTGGTTTTTACTATTACTAATAATAGAGTGTTATCCTTTAACTTCTCCTACTTTATATTGTACAATGTATAAACAATAACTTTCCTTAGAACTATTCAAAAGATAACAAGATAGTGGTTTTTACAATATATATTTTACTTGCTTAGTTAGTATCTACTCCTCAATTACTATTATAACTATATATTTGACTATTAATAAGAATATCAGCAAAATAGGAGAATTATACTTGAAGAAATTAATATTAACATTTTATACTAAACTTAATAATCTTTTAATCCATTACTTAAGAAGCGTTAATAATATCAATATAATCATTTAATAACTTTACCTAAACTAGTATAACCTCTTAAGCTTAATCTTAAGCTAATAATTCCATTATAATTATTATAAAGCCATTTGCCTTTACTATCACTTCTAGACCTTGAACAATTGTTATATAGTTGTACATTGTTATCTCTAACCCTTGAATAACTATTATAAAGCTGTACACTTTCATCTTCAATCTCTGAATTACTATAACCTCAAGTTAGAAGCTGATCAAGACATTAACTATTAGGTTTTATATCTGCTTTTATACTAAGGGTACCTTATTATATAAGTATATTGACTAAAGTCTGTACATACTGTTTAATACTTTATTAGCCAAAGAAGAGATTTATACTTTGTTATAAGGAAGAAAACTTAATATTAAAGTTATTCTAAGAATTATCAACTTTCCTGAAAAATCTTTTAATAAATAACAATTCAAGATTAAGAGATTTTCTTATATAAATATAACAATATAATTTAGTACTTATGTTTACATCTTTTAATTATAATAAGGATTGTTAAGCTAACAAATTAAAGCTTAGTTTAACTTGTTTTTCTATATATAATAACTTATATCATAAACAAGGATTGTTATAACCAAGCTCTTAAGCTATTCTAATGTTTACTTAGTTGTTCTTTTACAACTTTGATTATACTATAACTATTTAATCAGACTATTAGCCTAAGTTAGATTAGGTTATATTATATAAGCTTTATATTATACTTATAAATTGTAACCCTTTTATTCACTTATATCTAATAGTTATAAAGTATATAATTGTTTAACTAATAGTATTCTAGTTGACTTTAAACCTTTAGATAGAGTTAGTTATAGAAGGAGCTTATTATCAAGGACAGATAAACCTTCTTAATAGTAATAAGATTATTATTATCATTTTAAAGGAAACTAGTTTGTACAAGTTTAAAGATATTATTCTAGTTAACTATAATAATGTTAGAAGAAAGTTAAATCTAACTAGAATTCTAATATCTTATCTAACTTATATATTATTATATTATGTGTTATTCTTTTATATAGTAATTACAGTTAAAGCTATAATATAAAACTTTAAAGCTGTTGGAGAAGTAAGTGTTTAATACTGTAAAAGTAATATTAACATTAATTATATACTCAAAAAGACTAATTCTCTTCCATCTTCTATAAAGGTTACTTGTTTTAACAATATATAATTAACACTTTTATGACAATGAAAATTATAAGGCTTAATTAATATTGTCTTAATTAATTGAAGATATAAGCTGATTTATACTAGTATATATACAATGCTTTACACTTAAGTAATATTAACATTACAGATATCAACTATTATATTATACTTCCTTCTTTATTTTTAAGAAGTGATTATCAAATACAATAATTGTTTTAAGATGTAATAGCTTTAATTCATTACTTTAGTAAACTTACTTATTTTATTACAATAATAGTAAATCTAAATTAATTAAAGATCAAGGATAATCTCTTACTTAGTTAATCTGTTACAAATTATTTAGATTTAATAACTTGTATTTTCAAAGGTAAAAAGTAATAATTGATTAATGTACTCAAGGTTAATATTCTAAGCCTTTATAATAATTATAACTTTATAATCAAATATTAAAAACATAACCTTCCTTATATCTATTTCCTCTTTTACAAACTGCTTTATTTAACTAAGTTATTATTAAATAACGTTGATAAGGTAATCTACATTGAAATCCTTGATCTAAACTATAATTCTTATAACATGTTATAAGAATTAGTGATTATATATATAATTTACTACTTATACAGTCTAGATCACCTTAATAGTCCTTATATAAAGTATAAAACTCTAGTAGAACTGTTATAATGCTTTAAGAGATTCTTAAAGAAGTTTACAAACATAATAATCATGTCTAAGGATAAATACCCAGAATATTACTATAAGAATAATGATTAAAGGTTTGTATATAAACTAAATATATCTAGACGACTGATAATAGAAAATAATCATTAAATAATATTTTATAACTTATATTTATTATAAATATTTAATTGTTATATTAACATTAAGTTGTATAATATAATATAAGTTATAAAGTATATTTATAAATATGTTTACAAAGACTATAACCATTTAACATTTGTTGTTAAGCTTAATTAAAATAAAATTAAACAATACATTTAAAAGTATATTAACTTATTAACTGAATTCTTTGATATTCTAAAACTAAAGAATTAGAATAATTAAACCTTAACATTACACTAATACTAAAGCCTAATTCAATACTAATAGTAAAGCTATACTCAACATGTTGAACACACTTAATTGCAATATTACAAGCAAGATGTAAGTATAATACAATTGTAAGACATAACAATAATATCATAAGCCTTAACCATTAACAGAAGAACTAATAATGCTAGAGCTATGAAGATAAAGAATACAACTAAAGAAGAGCAATAGAACAAGAGTTAAGTAACAACAAACATGAGAATTTACTACAATTCAACTAGTTAGTTAAGAAGAGAAACGTACATAAAGTACTCTAATTAGTAGAAAAAANTTTTACACCTTAAATTTGAATACAAAGTAACTGTAAAACAATTCAACAATAATAACAATATATTAATTACTTGCAAAAACTTGAAAGAAACACTTATAAAAGTCANTTTAACCTCAAGAGTATACATAGACCTAGATGATAACCCTCTTAACAACAATAATGCAGTCTAACAACAAGTATACAAAAAAACATATAATAAAAGACTTATAGACTACTAATGAAAAGAGACTACAAAATCATCATATATACTTCAAGTATATTGTCAGAACTTAAGAACTATAACTCATAAGACATAATAACAACAATTAATACAATTACATTCTTACAAGATAGTATGCACACAATAAAGTAACTACTCAATAATAACATAATAATAATCTTCAAAGATAACCAAAAAGAATAGTATTTGCTTAACATATAATAAGTTCAAAAGGTATTTGAAGAAGAAGTATAAATTGTTAACAATAAAGTTGTTATATATACTAAAGGAATATCTGATTACTTGTTAGCTAAATATAACAAAGCCTTAATCAAAGAAGTACTAGAAAAAGAGAATAAAATAACAGTACTTCAAGTTAAAGCTTATTAAGCTTACAAAGGAGGCTAGCAACAGAAAAGCTATTTATATATTAAACTAGTAATTACAAAAGATGTATACAGACTTACAGACTAAGGTTTATACTAAGAAGGTCAAGTATTTTACTACAAGTTATTCAAGAACAAGTTATAATTAAAGTAATGTTTCAAATGCTAGGCTTAAGGATACTATACATAGTATTATAAGGCAAAGAAGTAGTATACTTACTACACAAGAGTAATGTATAAAGGAGAAGAAGAAGAATGTCTAACAAACTTAAGAGAAATTATACTTAAATATTATAGCTATAACAAGGAACATATAACATTTAATCAAAGTTGTCTAATAATAAAAGAGTACTAAGATCAAGCAAAAGAAGTATANTAAAAACAGAGTAATAAAACTAACTAAACCAAATAACATAATCTACATTATAACTCAGCTTAACACAGCCAAGTTAATAAAAAACAATAAAGAAGAAGACTAACAGATAACATTTAGAAGGAAAAAANCTCAAAACTCAAGTAAACTTACAAGGTAGACTTACAAGTCTAAGTATTACAAGAAGAACAAATGAAAATACCTTAAACAAATTTTCAAGTCAATACAATAACTTTACATCTAACTAACTATTACCTAACTTATTATCAAGCTTTATAATCAACTAAAACAACAAAGATCTAATAAATTAACAATAACAAACTAGTTAACAAAGTAGTATAATAATAAACATAATCATAATACAATTATAATTACAATCTTATACTAAAACCAAAATAAAAGATACAAATGCATAATAAAAACACTAGAGAATAATAACAAGTATAATATATTAACAGTTTAAAAANCTATAANGTAAACAAACAGACCAAAAATATATACTGTCCAAATAATAAGAATTACTAAAGAATATAAAGTAACAAGAAAGCAATTATATACATATACAAACGTTATAAATTAACTATATAATCATACAAAGTAAAAGAAGACTAAGTAAAAGTAGTATTTATAATTGAAAACATAATAGTTTACTCAATATACTCAGCTAGATATATAATCTCAAATTAGCATATACTTATCCACAATCTTATTATAATAAAACCAGAAAGTTATATAATATTAGCAAACAATTTTAATCAACATTATCTAATATAAGATAAAGAAGAAAGAATAAGTAACAAAGTCAACAAATTATTAATATTAGTACAATGATAAAAGCTTAAGCTTGTTACACTTAAAGAAGAACTTATATAAAGACAAGATAACAACAAGAACTTAACCATTAACTATACTTAACATATAACAAACTTCTAAATTTAATACATAAAAGCTGAAGACTAGACTAACTCAAACTATGCTTTATAACTTATCAAAATCAAACTTAAAGCAAGTAGACAACAAATATACAACAAAGAACTAAGCTATAGTTAAAGACTAATAAACTATGAAAAAGTTAAAGTAACAACAACTAGCTTACTACTCCTCCTAAGCTATATATTTATTAAAGAACAGTTAAACAAAGTAATTAATACATTAACAAAACAATTAATTAATATTACAAATAAGACAATACCCAGAAAGAAGTCATTAGTTAACTACTTAACATTATAGTAAAATTACACAACTAAAAAAGTAACTAAGGTTACTTAGAAAGCAGAACATTAATAACATACAAATAAGTCTTTGCAAAATCACCAAAACCTAGATTAAGCTCTTAAAGAACAAAAGAAAAGAATTGCTTAAGCTTAAACAAAAAGCTAACAACAAATAATAATAACAATAACAAAGGATACTCATAAACTATAAACATTCAAACAATGAACATAAACATATAACTATACACTTGTTAACTTGTCAAAGATTTTAAAGTTACATAACAACAACTTAAAAAGNATTATTAACACATATACATAATGAAAAAGCAATAATACTTATAATTAAGTTTTTCCCAGAAGTACAAGTAAATTATATCAAATTATAAAACACAAATCAAGTAAGAATAATTAAGATAAACAAAGGTTATAACAAAACAACTATTATATAAGCACTTTACAAGGCTAAAGTATAAAAGGCATTAAAGCTAAACTGATTAACTAATAAGTTTTTACAAGCTTATAATCAACTATTATAATGAATTCTAACAATCTTAGTTAAATYAAGCTTTAAACCGATATAAACTTTTTTNATAATTAAGCTGTTATTTAAGGTATAAATATCTTTAACTAATGTTGTATTAAGAATTATTATATAATTTTTATATCGTTTTAAAGCTTGAAATCTCTAGAATTTAATTATCATATAATATTAAAAGAAATATATGGAGTTTACCTTAAAAAANGTAGAAAATAAGGTGTTTATTTACGTATCGCCTAGGCGATTCATGAATGGGCGGAATTCACGTATGGGCTGGAACATAAATAAGAGGTTAAGGACGAAATATTAGCCGTAACGGAAGGTTCAATTTTCCATCTCATGCAAAGGGCGTCGTTTAAGTCATGTGACACCTCTAAGAACTGTAACGTTAGGATTCTCACTTAAGGCCAAAACATACTACATTTAACAATCAAAGCTTGTTTTGCTATGAATATAGAACCTACAACAGCAAACAGTATGAAACGCTCAAGACAGGCAACAGTCTGGAATTGGTACTGCTCACATAAACTGAAATGTGACACACGTCCTGCGAAAATTGCTAGAAACGAAGCCTTCTGCCTGTAGCTGAAGCCACGCTTAGCCGCTTTAAGTTAGAGCATAGCTCCTGCTGCGCATGCTTAACCTACCCCACTAGAAATAACTTCTCTCAGGTCTATCCCAACTGTATTCGAAGTACTTCTGCAGTATAGCACGAAAATCTAATCGAATGAACACATAAGAGATATTTTTAGATACCACATAATACGGTCTTTGATTTCTCCCCAAATTTCACCCTCTTTACTTTGGCTCCTGATTTACCTCATCATTTTCTCGATGTCCAGCACTTGAGAACGACCTCATCGGAAAATATAGTGCACTGAAGCAGGTCTGTTATTTGATAAACCGCTTATCGAAACCTATAAAGCGATAAAATCAACTATAAAACCTCATTCCGCGGAATTCTACAAGTCCCTTTGGAAGATGTTACTTACACGCCGAACACTAAAAAAGCTTGATCGACAGACAAGTCATACCAACAGTCGTCGACGGGTTCTTTCAGTATCTCAAATCGTATATCTCCCAAAGGGAAAAATGCAAAGATTTGCCAGACACGGTGGCCCAGAGCTCTGCGATCTCCGAGGGGTAAGATCAGGTTGTCATAGCATATAGCTCGTTTCTGATCATTGTTATAGTATCCGGTGCCGATGGGCGTTGAACTTACGCGATGAGCTCCAGTTATTTCTCTCAAAGCGAATAGACCTGATATACAAGAGCAATGAGTAATTCTACTTTTAAGGCAGGCAAAAGATTTCTAGAACCTAACAATTTGGAAGAGTTCTATCAAATTCTAGCACAACTGGGACTCTCTCTATCACTATCCCACTTTACTACCTTAGATTTTAAAAATTTCAAGTAGGAAATGCACAGTAATCAATACGAGTATGATGATGAATGATGTGCTTCTCACCCTATGTAATAACACTGATATTTGAAGACTATGAGTATATATTAAAGATAGCATTACTCTGTCTATCCGAAGGCCTATGCATACTAATGACTGACCTTCATATATAGCGAGGAGCCATGTAAAGTAGCTGTGCAATTCAATGTTAGCTTGTCATAATAGCGGTTTTTTTAAGGGTTGACTGACACCACTTATTTATTTGTGGATACTCGGAGCATTTGTTTCGAGTTGGAATTTTATAACTTAAAACACTCTTTCCAATGTTTATTAATTAGCTCGCAACATATCACTCATCAAGGCGATAAATGATAGGAGGTTATATATACTTGGTAAAATTAATTAGTATGCAGTTGAATGCTATGCCGCCTTCAGCTCGTTGGCCAGACCTCCATGAGTATCGGAATAATACCTACAGTAGTATAATTTAGGATTTCTGTATCTGTTTCAAATTTATTTCCTATGTTCAACATACCTACCCTACTGTTGACCTTCTCCTCATTCTATTCTCTACTAGTACACGGAGCGTGTGCCACAATCGGCTTGTCTGGTCAGACCTCACTAATAGGCAAAAGCACAGCATCAAACCTTCATATAGAAGACAAGGGAGTTCTCGATGAACTAGTTAGGTGGGAATCTATAACTAGTTTTTATTCTGCCTGATCCTTTATAGCAACATAGTGCAGTGCTTAAATTGTAATACAAAAGAGAAGTTGAGCAGGAACCGGAAATGGCAGCTGATAATAAAATGGGAGGGTGTCAACATCTAGTATGGAACGGACCAAAGCGTGGCTAATCAAGGAAAGAGGAAGAGTAGGTCAAGCCACCTTCTGATTTGCTAGGATACGAATGGAAGGGCTCCTTTAGATCTTGCTGTATGAGGTGATTCGCTGAGATTCACCTCGGACAAAATAGACCTTTGACTTTATTCTTTGTTCGAG
The DNA here is from genome assembly GCA_002812745.2 of Scytalidium lignicola. Taxonomy (NCBI): domain Eukaryota; kingdom Fungi; phylum Ascomycota; class Leotiomycetes; genus Scytalidium; species Scytalidium lignicola. The sequence goes on from NCSJ02000026.1 coordinate 8,533, forward strand.
GGCTAACTTAAATCGAATCGCGAGTTACTTAAATTGACTCAAAATCGCCGGTGTCGGACACAACCTCAGGCATAACACTACCTTAGCCTCACATACAAATTAGTATGACAACAAGAGATTGCATAATGTAATCAATTATACTCTTATTATCTGACAACTTTTCAAAGTTAGAGTAATATTTCAATACAATCTTAAGTTTTTTATATTACTTCTTTAGTTTCTGAAGTAAATAACGCAGGTAAATCAGCGTATAACTCTTCAAGAGGAGTAAGGCTTTCGGTGAAAGTAATGCCTGAAAGCCTTATAATTATAAGGTATTATAAAGCTGTTGAACAGGCTACGGCTACTGTTATCATTGGTACGTACGCGAACAGTATGAATTTCAACTATCAAAAACAACTAGCTAATAACAGCTACAGCTGGGGAAATACTCCCATATCATATACACACCTGTAAACGTACGTATCATGTGAAAATGTCTTACAGGTATGATAATTGCCCCGACTCTGACTCTATGACTTCATATGGCTTTTGCCATGGCTTGTCACATGAGTGTATCAAATACCTGAGGCTACAACAGTTGTCATACTAATTTGTATGTGAGGCTAAGGTAGTGTTATGCCTGAGGTTGTGTCCGACACCGGCGATTTTGAGTCGATTTAAGTAACTCGCGATTCGATTTAAGTTAGCCCTTTATTAATCGTAGTTATAAAAATAATTTAAAGGAATTATTGTTTCCTTTTAACATTATGTCAATTTTGTTGTTAATTTTCATGTTGTTGTTTTTGTCCTGTTCAATTTTCAACAATTTGTACTCCTTCTACTGGCCAAAATGATTCCCTAGATCTATTAATACTATTTATATTGCAAACCATGGATAGATCTGTGGCTTGCATAGCCTCGCTCACGCTGATTTTGAGCTAAAATTCAAGAGAACCATTAACATAATTCCCAGTCCACCGGAACACCCAGTCACCCGGTAGGGAGGAAAAATGGGTTATTTCGTATTAAGCGAAATAATTAAGCCATTAAGTCTATCAAATGTAATATATAGCGGAGGACAGATGACAGCGATAGAGTCAGTTATTCCAATGCCTTGACAGGAGCATAAAGTAATTGTTGAAGATAAAAATTTTTCTAAAAAGGGCAATTAAGGAGGCTTAAATTGGAAGGGAGGAGTTTTTAGNAAAAGTTATAAAACCCATTTTTCCTCCTTACCGGGTGCCGGTCTACCGAAACACTGGAATTTACTGCAAAATCAACGAAAACTGCACATCAATAGCTCAATAAATATACAATTATATTTAACTAAACTTTGAAATCTATTTATTTAGCTGATAATCAATAAGTCTACAAATTTTGACATGTTTAGCATATAGTTTATGCTATATAGTAAAATAGCCTTGTGTTGAAGGTCTAAAATCTAATCTAGCCATATTGCAAACACTTAAACNAAAAAATTGACTAGATATTTGGAATTAGATTAAAGTAATTAGCTATTTTGCAAAGAAGTATTTTCTTAAACTTTGTAGTTGTTGAGTTTTTAAAGACTGGATTTTCTCGATTTTGTAGTAAATTATTCTCCTAATCTTATTTTGTATGTAACTTATTGTTCAATGCACTCTTTATATTTATCTACGTTGATGTAANTTTTTATGCAGAGAACTCTATTCTGCTATTTCTTTACTTCATTCTTCCAAACTTCAGGCAGCCAAATAAGCATCCTGCTTCACACAGTCCATATTCATCAATGTATCGTAAGATCAAATGGATCTCGCTCAACGCTTGTTCCAGCCATCGGTCGGCCGCCAAACGGCCCAGTGTCGTTGCCAAATGGATTCGCTGCATTACCGTAAATATATTCATTTACCTGATCATCCACACAAAGATACCGTATGGGCCAGACTTGCATCTCGATGTGTATTATAACTTTGATTCGCTCATTCGCAGGTCTATCGCGCCAATCTAAGGTATCACGCATATCAAGGAGCAGTTCACGATAATTCCCACGGTCACTTAAGAATTTGAGGAAGCTTAGCTCGACAGATCGTAAAGTTGCCGGAAATGCAGCGAGCAAAGAAAGTAAATCTTCTCGTTTTACGAGAAAGTTCGAGAGGCCAAAGTGTTGGATTTTTTGCCACTTATCAACCGGAAAGATAGTGTTCAATGGGATAAAATGCTCAGTAAACTTTGTGATTGCTGAGTATCCATGCCGATAAAACTGATTGAAGTCCATCTGAGTTCGGAGGCTCATGTGCAGTAACTCTCTTGCCTCACTTAATGTATGTTTCAAATAACCACTACGAAAAGATGACCAATCTTCGCCCGGATAATATTGGCCGTCAGCAAGGAGAGTAAGGTCGATGTGGTTGAAACCTGGCCGGCGAAGCAGGTCAACAAGATTGTTATACTCTTCACATGGCTGATCGAAGACGCGACAACTCAATCCTGTCCAAAGCTGGTTGGCATCGATTATAAGCTCCGAGATGTGATGGTCCTTCTTCTTTGCGAGTTCATGCATGATAATGCAAAAGCCACGCCATCGGCTCTTTTCCACCTCCTCGTTCCATGGGTGCAACTCATAGGGCGGACCACCGGGTTCTTGAAGTGGCCATCCGCGTGGAATGGGATAATTGAAGCCACGTGGAAAGGAGCGGATCATGGGCGTCTCGTAGAGTGGAGCATTGAGGAATCCGTGGGCGGCAGGCGTAATAGTAACTTTTCTCAGTAATGGGAAGCGGTCTAAAGCATATCTTAATGCATCAGCATCAGCCTTAGATGCAAGTATATCTTTTTGCTGCAGGAGGAGTTGCTGGTAGTAATTCCATGATTCAGCAAGCGACAACATTGTATCTCCTTGTGTGATATTACGACCTCGAATATTCTTCTTGCAGGCCCGTTCAAACCAACTAGGACAACCTTCCAGTGGAGGCGTCTCCATTAATGAATAGCTCTGCTCATTTTGTCTTGGGATATCATTGACAAGCTGTGCGTCGTCCCAAATGATTTCAATGATTCTATGACGGAATTTCTCGTGGTTTGCAATCGCGCAACAGACTTCAATATTACGCAAGTTGGCTGACAGAAATACCCTATCAAGGTGAAGAGGAGCTCGTTCACATACGATTTTACACGTTAATCGAAGGTTCTTGATGTCATTATTAGAGAGATAAGATATTATCGACGTCATAATCTCCGGGAAAAGATGGAGAAGGTTTAGTGAAGATGAAGTAGAAAGTTGCAGTTCATAATTAGAGGAGGGTAAAGACATTATTGTATAGTGGAATCGAATCACTCTTAATGTTAAGATTGATTAAACGATATTTGTGACAGTAGGACGTGCAAGAAAGAAGAGGTTGTCTGAAAATAGCAATAATAACGGTTAGTTGCATTTAAAATATCGCTTACACGTGATCCTGTCAGTACACTATCGATATAACATGTAGTATGTCACTTTATGGGTGATATACTAGTTGTGTTGGTGGTTGATTGATTGTGAAGGTGGTGCTGTAGCTTAAGGCTACAGTCCCCCACTACCTAATTGGGACTAGCTAACATGTGACTGATGGCGTCTACACGTGACTAGTCCACCAACAATAAAGATTGATCATAATATTTTGGTTAATTGAAAAACAAGCTAAATAAAATTCAAATGAATAGTCCATATTTTAATTAGCTCATATTTGAACTTGAGAGATATTTGAATATGAACTGACATTTAAATAACTTATTAAGTAATGACATATGAACGATAAGACATAAGTAAAAGCTACTTTAAATCTTGAACTGCTGTAGAAGTGAGCAGAGGGCTTTACTGTTGTGCAGGTTACTGTTTTAAAGCTTAATAACACATGGAGTGTTGATTTTGCAGAGGCTGTCAAGATGATGAAAGTACTTAAAGTGCATGATAGTTTGAAAAGTGCTATTTGTAAGGATATAGAGTTTCTTCTAGTTCAACTTGCTCATTTTATAAAAATGAGATGATAGCCGAGTTTGGAGTGCCTTCGTATTCATATCTCTCTCTAATTGCTATAACTGCGTGAATTTTCTCTCTGGGTATAGTTGTGCTTTAAATGAACAACGGTTAAATGACTTAAACTCCATCCTATATTCGATCTCTCAGTTAGCAGCAATTGTCACTTACGCACCTGGAATCAAACACAACTCTCCAACTGTGGTACACCAAGTGTCCATATCGAGTTCCAGTAATCCAGATGCCCCAATTAAAAAGGGCGACATGGACTACACATACGAGTCTGTATCTTCGACAGGCTTCGTACTTCCTAATCACCCGCATTACGAGGCCAGTGCAGCTGGTCCAGCACATTCAAGAAGTCTAATGTTTCTGAGGAAACATCTTCGTGGTCCGTATTTTGATCTTGAGAAAATCTGGGATGAGCACACCATGTTTGAATTCGGTGAGAGAAACGTTGAGAAGACTATGGCAACAATGGTTGAGGAGCAGTATGACAATCATATACCAACAGTACGTATAGCTGGCATCTATCTCTCTAGGAGAAAGTAACAATGTTCATCCTACTTAAACAGATGACTGGAGGAATTGGCCGAAAAGCCCCGACGAACTTTTATCGCGATCACTTTATATTCAGCAACCCCGAGGACACCAAACTGGAACTCGTAAGTTGAACAGTTGGCTTGGATAGAGTCATTGTTGAGTTCATATTTAACTTCATACATGACCTTGCCATTGACTGGCTGTAAGAAAATTCCTCTCGTCGCCTGCCGCCCCTTTTGAATTTCTTGAAGTGTGGACTCTGATATTACCTAGCATCCCTGGAATACCACCAACACACAAGCACGTCCGCATTCCATTCACCTCAATAGTTAACATCCGTGGGATAGGCTTTTTTACGGACATATCGCCTAGGACTAAGCAACTATCCTTCGACAACTTGATCTTTTGCCAATCTTCCATTTCCTTATGCACTCCCTAATAGCCGTGTGCCGGCCGCGGGGGAAAGATTCGAATATCGAATACTAACAGCAGGTATTTAGACAGCGGAGAAATTAGTCGATGAGAGTAGTATTCTGAGCTATGAGATGCTAGGATTGGAGATCAGAGAAGTTGATGATGTGTAGTGTTTTAGCGGATGTGAGTACGTACACATGGTACGCTGTCATGGCGGTGAGATGAGAACGAATTGAAACAGGATTAGGGTCTGGAGTTCGACGTGTCAGACCCATATTTGTTCGAAAATACCTTTCTACTTCAAGAACAAGCTGCTTCCTCTAAGGGAATATATGAAACTGGGAAATTCCATCCAATTAACATGATGAGGCCCGGTTGAGTGTTTCGAGAGAGTTGTCTAACACGTGCTTTCTTAACTCCGCCACAGTCTAGCCTTCCTCCTTATTCTCTATTATTTGCGCATAGGTTTAATTATTCTCCAATGACGTAGGTACACCCTTCTACGCCAATCCAGACTTCATGAACCTTGTCAGCATCGACATCGATTCGATCTCCAACACCGAATGTTTTCTTCTGGGGATCCTTGTCTTGCGGATAGCAGATTGTCAATTCCCCGCGCAAGATCAGATGTGTAGTTAATCCCCGATGTGAGTGAGGCGGGTAGTAAGCATTCCTAGTTAAGGGTAAATACCTCATTAATTAACAATTTTGAGTCCAAAAGCCAAGGTGACGTCTCACCGGGGATTGGCAGGGCTGCCTTTGAGCGAGGCTGTGCTGAGTGAGGTGGGACATCGGTGATTAGACTTACGGGCTATCCGACCAGGTAAAAACGTGCGAGAAGCCCCATGATCGGACGGTTTGTTGGGGATTGGGATCTTTGCTGGCGTGGTTGGCCATTGTTTGCAAGCGGTTTGTGCTGAATTTGTGCTGGAGACGAACGTGGAATGAACGTGGAATTAACGTGGTTGAGTCTACAACAGCATATGGGGATGAGGCTGTTGTCGTCATGTGCTACTTGTGATTGAGGCACCCCGGCTGGCTTTCCATCATCGGCTCAGGGACGACCTGCGGGGGTCTCCGCCAAGGCGCAGTCGAGTGGAAATTGGTTCCTTTCTCCTTTCCTAACATTGCTTTCCAAGTGACACTTAGTCCTGGGCCAGAAGGATATCATCTCGAGATTCTAGGACTGCGAAACGAAACCAATCCTACGTGTCAGTGCAGCCTTGTACTCAGTGGGCTGTGAGCGGTGCCCACCATGTCATCCCCAGCACGGTCCAGCGCCGATGCAGGCATCGCCCAAGCCTTGCTTGCTGTCACCTCGAGCTGAAAGTCTGGAGCCTTCTCTCAAAAAGGCCATTGATTTCGCAATGTCTTTCACAGACCGAAATATCAATCTCGAACTCACTTCCATCGTTGTTCGCATATCATAAATCGATCTGTCTCTTCCTATCTAATGTATAAATAGTATTCATACACAATAATCCTTATTCTTTCTGGTGAGTAGGCTGCAAGTCCCTGTCCTATCACATAACTTCTCTTGCGGACCCGCCGAGCTTCAAAAAAAACTGCTGTGCCAGTCTGAAAGGATCAAAGACACCGCAGCCAAATCTCTTTGTTTGACGATCGGGAGAACTACTTGGGTATTAGATTGACACCATTACTGATCATATCCATCTAGTCCTTATACCCCGCGATCTCGGTCAACATGCCCCTCACCTCCCCGTCGGGCAATCATCTGTCTCTCCACACGTTAATGGCAGTGTCAACAATGTTCTCGCCAACTCATCACCTGCATCTTCGGCATATTGAGCACACTGGTGGCGGAGATGCTACGTCACCGGGATCAGCACATCGATTTTATCTGACGGATGAGATTCGAGACCACCTACGGAGTATCTATGACAATATCTGTGCAGGAGAAGGCACGCTCTCCAAAGAAAGATTTGCAGAGTGGTTGAATACTGTTCAGCGACAGGCGATTGAACCTCTAGATAAGGAGCACTACAAGTTTGTAGAGTTTCTTGAGATGGTCTATTATAACCACGGTTTGGATATCGTTCGAGGCGCCGGTGAGAAGGATCTGTCGTACCCGATCACCAATTACTATATAAGCAGTAGTCATAATACCTATCTTCTGGGGAACCAGCTGTCTTCGAAAAGCTCCACAGATGCTTATAAGAATGTATGTGTTTTCATTCAACTATTTCCATACCAAAATCCATTCTAATTAGACATCACCTTAGGTCCTTCTGCGGGGCTGCCGGTGTATCGAGATCGATGTGCATAATGGAGAACAACCGGAAGCAAAATCAACAGAAGGAGCATCACTCTTTCCACCACCGAAGACCGAACACAAACGGCACACATCCGGGAGTACGCTTTCGAGTCGAGCAGGGGCAGCCGTAGAAAAGGTCGAAGAAAAGTATGAGAGTGCCAAGCATAAAATTGCAGAGAAAATCTTAGGGAAGGAACCCGCACACCAGGAAGAACCTGATCGAGCGGATCAAGTGTCAATTGGAGAATCCATTGAACGTCCCCCATCGTCTCGATCAATGAGAGTTGGCGAGCCCCTTGTCCTACATGGATGGACACTTACGACACCTGTGGGATTTCGAGCCGTGTGCAGAACCATCAGAGAAACTGCGTTTGAAACAAGCAAGTTGCCAATTATCATCAGTTTAGAGGTTCATGCAGATCTGGAACAGCAAGAGGTCATGGTCAAGATTATGAAGGAAGAATGGGAAGGCTTCCTGGTCGACCAACCTAACCCAGATTGTGATCCTGACGAAAGAGTTCCAAAACTCGAGGACCTCCTTAATAAGATCCTCGTAAAAGTCAAGAAAGCACCTACTACTAACAAGCTCGAGTTAATGCAAACAGTGAGCACCAACTCACTTGCACCTATTCCAACGGTAAATGATGGGGATTCCAATCATTCCGGCTCTGAAGATGAGAGGTCTAGCAAGAAAAAGGTCAAAATCTGTGAATCACTCAGCAATCTCGGAATATACACTCATAGCGAGCACTTTGTGAGCTTCGAGTCTCCATCGGCAAAGAAACCACCGCACGTCTTCTCAATTGGCGAAAGTCAAATAATGGAGCTTCATGAGGAGCAGCGGGCAGAGATGTTTGCTCACAACCAAAATTTCTTCATGCGAGCATATCCCGCTGGTTTCCGAATCGACTCATCGAATCTCGACCCGTCAAACTTCTGGCGCAAGGGTATTCAAATGGTGGCGATGAATTGGCAGACATGGGATGAAGGGATGATGCTCAACGAAGGTATGTTTGCTGGTGAAAATGGTTGGGTCTTGAAGCCTCCGGGGTATCGCAGCATGGATCCTGCACAGAACCAGGTCGAGGCCATCCAGCACAAGACATTAGATCTGAAGATAACTGTCTTGGCTGGACAAGACATCTCCACCCAACCTCATCAGACGGAGAGAGGCACTCATCTCTATGTGAAGTGCGAGCTGCATGCTGAAAAGCAGGAAGAGAAATCCGCCGAACCTATTGAAGATGGGGGTCGTGTGAAAGAAGGAGTGGAGTACAAACAGAAGTCGCCGCCGGGTAAAGGTGATCATCCAGATTTTGGAAAGGAGGGCTTTACGTTTGAGTTTCTCAACATTCCAAACGTAGTTGAAGAGTTAAGTTTTGTCAGGTGAGCCCACTTCTTCTTCCTATTTGGCTTTGCCATTTCAGCCATGTTTCAAAAGCCGTGCATCAGCGTTTCGCTGCAGCTGCTGTCCATTACACGGACACTGCAACTTCGATGGTTTGATATCTTCCTTGATTAGAAGAAGAAACTTTTAACTCATTTGTGTTTCCATGTGTCTATATATGCGATCTTGGAAGTTTACTCTGTGGTCTCATTTGAAGAGTTTCATCTGATGAGGATATGATATTGTCTTTATTACAACTATCCTAATAGTACTAACTAGATAAACCATGTTTCTCTCGTGTTTACATCATTACTTGCAAGCATCATTACATCGTTGAACGTACGCTAACTTTACTACTATTTTAGATTCAAAGTGGAAGCCAAATATACCTTGGACTGGGTAGCACCGTGGGCTTGTATTAGATTAGATCGCCTTCGACAAGGCTACCGATTCGTCAACCTTCTTGATTCAAAGGGTATTGCAACCCCTGGTATCTTATTGGTAAATGTTGAGAAGGTTCTGCGGTAGTCGAGAATTAGCAGCCTTTTTGAGATGGTAATACGTATTAGAAAATCAAGGATCGACTAAGTCTGAGTGCTTAGTAAAGGAACGGAAATGAAGATAGTACATGCTAGGATACCCTTTATGGTGAGAAGGTTTTAAAGACAAAGAAAGTGGTGAGAAGTTGAAGTCAAAACTTGTGACGAGGTCTATGACGTGTGAGGCGAATATCATGCAAAGAAAAGATATTGCAAACTTCAAGGAGTAATGAGACAATTGAGGGAAATTGTGAACTCTGGACGCTTTGATGGCGCACTACTTTGTACTCACATCTTTCTCATAGGAAGAATTAATACCTTGCCAATTGATTAGCTTTGGAATGAACCTTTCGAGGTTGCAAACATCACAACGTAAAAAGTATTGGTACATGATGAGACTGAAAAACTAAAGACTCGCCTCGTGAGTCGAGACTCTGGAGAGAGAGAGAGAGAGAGAGAGAGAGAGAGAGAGTGAAGATAACAAACTCTAAATTTCTGATAATCTAAAGGCTTGCCTCAAATCACCATTCTACTTCTACCAACCAAACTCGAAACCAACCACGTAATCTGAGTCCATAACAAGATCCGCCATGCACACAGGCTAGATATTCAGAAGCCTCACGACGGCGAGACTAATTTGACCGTCACGCGGACACCAAGACTGCCGGGCTTTACCTGTGGAGTGGTCATGTCGTGATAGAAATCCACATCCTTGCGCCCAGTCTCAAAGAGTGTGAAGTCAAAACGGCGGAAAAGGGTGGCCAGAGTGATGTACATCTCAGCAATGGCCATCGTCATGCCGAGGCATTGCCGCGTTCCCTTACCAAAAGCCGTCATGTAAAGAGACAGTTGCTTCTGGCCATCTGGTCCCTTGGGGTTATCTAACCAGCGCTCAGGCTTGAAGGTGTAGCTGTCTGGAAAGACTTCCTCATTGTGGTGCATGTGGTATGTGTCGAGGGAGACGGGCGTTCCTGGAGGGATAGTCCACTCTCGGTATTTGAAGGGCTTCTGCCAGGAAACGCGTGGGGAGCGTTGCGTACAGCCGTATGAGAGACGGAGGGCTTATTTCGCCAGATTTGTCAACATATATCATGTTGTCATATAAATTTTAACAACAGTACAACTTACTTTCTTGAACACAGGCATTGAGATAAGGTAACTGCTGGAGCTCCGTCCATTGTGGAATTTTGTCTGGTTCTGAGATAGCTCTGGTCAACTCCTGGCGCAGGCGTTCTAGAACGGGAGGATTCGCGAGAATATGATATGAAGCGACGGTCAGGGCAAATTTAGTTGTTTCCAGGCCGGCCCCAATAATGCTGACTGCTTCATTCTGAAGGCGGTCTTCAGTCAATTCTGAAGGAGGCAGCTTCGACTTCAGAATGTCATCAAAGACCGTAGCATGAGCAGACGATTTGATTCCCTCATTTCTGCCACTTAACAGATCCTTGATTTGGGCCCGCATTTCCTAATTTAAACTTTAGTAAAGATTCAATTTCACAAAAAGACATTTTGGAGTCTTTTGTAAGCATACACTTTGGAATTCAAGCACCGGCTTGAACGCAGGTGAAAGAGACTTGATTACTTTCTCAGGGATACAGTTCATCGCAGGTACGAGCCATGGAAGCTGAGTCATCCAAGGTCCAGAGTACACCAGGGCTTCCATGCCTTTTGTGAGAGGAGAATCCCAATTCTCCTTTTGAAGAAGTTCATAGGAGCGCCCAAATGCAAGACTGGTAATCATGTCTGCCGTTAAACACCCGTACACATCGTTCAAAGAGACAGCTTTATCCTGACCAGCATATTCCTTTCGAAAGCGGACACATATCTTATCTACCAAAGTTTGCATAAACGGGCCATGACCTTGCATCTTGCGAGTTGTGAAGAATGGGTTGATGGCTGCGCGCCGGAGCTTGTGAAGGTGGTGATCACAAGTGGAGAATGTCGAATTCGGTATGTTGAATCGGTTCTCCCACGATTTCATTTTGTCGTATGGTTGCAATGCTGTATATACGATCTTATGGTAGTCGGGGTCGTCAATGTGTATCTCGGAAGGGTTGATACGCACAATTGGGCCTTCCACGCGTGTTACTGACGGTTACGAGCAGGTAGAACGAGCTTAGATCATGTACACATACCATATATCTCATGGAGCTGCTTGATATGCCTCGTAAAATGCCCCCCATCGCTTGCCAGTTCATAATAGGCCTCGTACCATTGGGTCACAGCTGCTAGCTTGGGTCCAGGAAACCTAGAAAGAGGATGAAAGTACAATCGATAGAAAGCCACGGTAGTTCCATAGAGGAGAATTGCGATGATTGCAGCGGTGGACAGAAGTATCGGCCGCGGGATAGAATATAGAGATTCAGTACCCGTGACAATCCCCCCCATCTTAATGAACGCAGCCATTTTACTTTCTATAACCTGCACCGCCTGAGAGAAACAGGGAGCAGGAGCAAAGGAGACAATATCAAAGCTTTCTCCTTGGATTCTTGGGCTGGAGAACCATGAGGCCCCTTTACACTCTCCGTGGACAACATCCTTGATCTCAAACCGCTTTTAACAAGAACGACGATAGTTGATAATGAATCCGTTCCTGTCAACAAATGTCGATCTGCTAGGGGTAAGTGCATTTCAAGCGCTAGCGGCGTAATCGTGCATTCGCGTGGTGTAATCATGTATCCGGCAGCGTGTAATCGTGCATCAGGCGGGGGGTGTAATCGTGCATCGTATTTCCCTCTCATGTCGCGGAATACAAAAGGTGGAGCAGAGTATACTGTAGCATTGTTAAGATTATACGGAGATGCGGCGGTATAAATTCATACAGTACTGGCAAGGGGGGAGGCCTTCCTGCACACCAACCTTATCCTTATTAAGTAGTAACGCTGCACTACTTTTGGATAAAACGTTTTTTTTTTTTGGTAGTCATGAGGATGAAGTTCTAATAAATAACAGTAGTGTACTGCAGCGCTATACGAATACTTCACTACAAGTTCCAATTACTATCAATAACTTTTTTGATTTTAAAATGCCTCTTTTAATTTTCTTGTTCCTGTTTCTTCTTAATTATCAAGCGTTGTATTTGTTGGTGATACAGCTTCAGGCTACTCTACTCGTCACCACCTTCTGAATATGATCAACCATCAACACAATTAGCATATTATCATATACGTGACGTGCTACGTGTTATCGATGGTGTATTATTATAGTTTTGTATAATATCAAGAAAAGTTCTGTTTTTTTTGKTTTTTTTTGAAAAAATCTCGACAATTCAATCAATCAATAAAGAAAGAATATTCTTTAATTTTTATTGAAAACCTGACCAGACCAATAATAAATTCTTATTAATTAGACATTTTTAGCTGTAAGATTCTTATAACAGGGCTTTAGTGTTCTATGCGATGCTTCTGTTTTGCGCCCGAAGACCACCTCAAAAGGGTTTAGTTAAATAGCGCGACGGATGAGAACTACGACAATCTCCGCTGTCAGCCTAAATAAATAATAATCATACATGCTTCAGCTGTCAGCAAATCTCAGATATTGCGAACGGAAAGCAATCTCTAGTGAGATGCAAATAGTTCCGATATCCCCCATGCAAAATGATCCAATTATATAGCATGGATGGAGGCTTTGGCGCAGGTAACCAGCTTCTTTATGGTATTCGGACTTTTGCATCTCGCTGTATATACAGGAGGATTACAATCCTAAGCCTCCTCTGGGGATAGTTTACCTCTAGAGGCACATTTTTGGGGCCGTGGGTAAGAGATTCCCTAGTGGGATACTCTGTAGCATCATCTAAGCCTTTGCAAGGGTCGTCTGGAACGCCATGATAGCCATACACTAATTTAACAAGAGGTAAAGTAACTTTCATGAAGCCTTATAGTCCTTGCAATGGTCTTTCAACTTGTGCGTGACAATATTATTTTATCACACACAGTTGCAGTATAGGATCATCTCTGTAGGAATGGGGGTAGACGGCAGGATTTCCGTATTCGTTAGCAGGACATCTTCATTATTCTCTTTGAAGTCGTTCTTTGTTATCTCCCTATGCTTGTTCTTGGATTCATCGTATGGATCTCCAACTCCAGCTACAACTTCTTGCCGCTGTCTTCCGACCGATACATGCTGGCCGAGCACACAGGACTGGGACCAATTGAACTCCACAATTGGAGGACGACTCATCCAGACCGTTCCTCTTGGCTCGCCCTGTCACGATCCATTCTACGACGAGGCAGAATGTGACAGCCTTCGGCAAGAATGGAATTTTCCAACTCTGGCGTAAGAAACAAATGCCTTGTTAGAGCAATTGACGCGGTCTGTGCTAATGAGCAATCGGTCAATCTAGTTCTCAATACCCTTCGGCCATTGACGCACCCTACTTCCAAAACGGAACATGCGATCCTTTCCATCCGATTTCGAAGCCTTGCACGCTGGGCGGTCTTGTCAGCTACTCGATCAATGCCAGTAGCGTAGAGCACGTTAGTGCTGGCGTGGAGTTTGCACAGAAGAAGAACATTCGGCTTGTGGTAAAGAACACGGGACACGAGTAAGTCGACAATTTGCTACAACTAGCAACTAGCAACTCCTCTAACATCTGTGTAGCTACTTGGGGAAGAGTACTGGAAAAGGAGCGTTAGGGATTTGGACCCATCATCTCAATTCGATTGAAAGCTTTGCAAACTACACAGGTCCAACTTACACAGGACCCGCTCTCAAGATTGGAGCAGGCGTTCAAGCGTATGCGGCTTACGATGCTGCTCATGAACTCGGGTACCGCGTAGTCGGCGGAACGTGCCCAACCGTCGGTCTTGCAGGAGGTTATTCGCAAGGAGGGGGTCACTCGATGCTCAGCTCTCAATACGGCCTGGGTGCGGACAATGTGCTCGAATGGGAGGTCGTGACGGCGAATGGAACGCATCTGGTAGCCACCCCAGCGCAGAATGCCGATTTATACTGGGCTCTTAGCGGCGGAGGACCAGGTACGTATGGCGTGGTGATTTCGATGACGACGAAAATGCACGAAGAGAGCCAAACCGGCGGTGCACTGCTCACGTTCAACATTGAGCCGAATCGCACCGATGCCTTCTGGGATGCCATCACGGTTTTGCAGGTGGGAATGGGCCCGCTGGTCGACCAAGGCATGGCATCGGTTTTCGAAGTCACCAATTCGTCGGTTCTCGCCATTATTATCGCCCCGAACCAGTCGACCGCCGAAGTCACGGACGAACTGGCATTCATTACCAATCACCTCGACCAACAGCAAATGCCCTACCAACTCAGCGTGAGCACCGATGCAACATACTACGATTACTTCGTGCGGTATTTTGGGCCTCTTCCAGAAGGTAGTTACCAGTCCGCCCAGCTCACGGGCAGCCGCTTGATCCCCCGTTCCGTCCTAGCCAATGCAACCTCCGCGGCTGCCATTACCAATGCGTACCGTGACATCGTGGCCAATGGCGACTGGACTTTGGGCTGTGTGGCCGTCAACGCCTCCCACGCCGTCGCCGGCAACACGCCTGCCGCGAACGCAGTGCTTCCTGCATGGCGCACCGCCGGCATCCACACCATCATCTACTCGCCATGGGACTGGGACGCTCCCGAGTCCGCCATGGTGGCCCGTGAGGCACATCTCACGAACAGCATCTCTCCGCGGATGGAGGCGCTCACTCCCGGGTCGGGCACGTATCTCAACGAGGCCAACTTCCAGCAGAAGGAGTTCCAGGAGAATTTCTACGGCGCGAATTACGGGCGGTTGAGGAGCATCAAGAAGAAATATGACCCGAAGGATTTGTTTTATACCGTTACGTCGGTGGGCAGCGAGGCTTGGGTGTTGGATGGGGAAGGGAGGTTGTGCCGACCTTGATTCAAGGAACCCTTTCTTCTCCTATGAGATGATGCACTTTCGATGTTGGTTCTCAAAAAACATTTTAAGATTTTCAAAAGAAGACGTTCGTTTATATTTTAAACTGTATATATTGTATTCATCTTCAACCTCTTAAAACATTACAGTCTTCTTTCATTTGTTTGGATTTCTCATACTGAAAGATGACTGATTTACGCATATAAAGTTAGAAATAGTTTTCCTAGTACCAATTAGCTTACTGCTTGCACAGATCTTGATAGTATTGCGTGACTCAAAGACAGATATCTCGAAGTCTAAAATGTTGATTTAGCTATGTCTAGGAGTCGGTCTGGCTGGGCCTTTCCATTCTATTTAACTTAATAGGGATAAATTAATTGTCTAGCTATTATCTATTCCTCTAGATATTTATAAACAACAGCTTAACACGTCCATATTTTCTACATGGCATGAGCCATGTAGGCCTTTTCTCGCGCTTTCCATACTCTACCACAGCATAGGAGAGTCGTCAAAGCTCAAGAACTTTCCAGAAGTCTCCGCCTTGGTAGCTTTATCGATCTAAGTATTACTATTAGAGAAGAATTGGTTAAGACCAGGTGAATACGGAGCTTGCCTTTGCGATCATGCTGTCCACACTGTGCTCAACCGTGATATACGCCTCTGGCAAGCCAAAGACTCGAGCAGCTGCGTTTCCCTCGTCCGTTTGAACTGACCTAGAATCTCGTCAATTTGGTTTTCTTCCTTTATTTTCCTAGAGCAAAAAAGGGCATAAAACGAAATGGTATTCCTGACTCACCCGGGGAAAATAGGGAAAGCAATAAGTCCTTCGTTCTCAAAATGAATCCTCCGCACGATATAGTTCGCCATCGCCTTACTCGCGCCATAGCTCAGGCATGTAAATGGAATATGTTCCATTGCGCCCAAGCTGGCAATCACGGAGCTCATAACCACGAACTTCGGCTCCGTCGCCTTCTGGAGTAGTGGCCATGTGGCCTGGAACAGACGGATCACGCCGGCGCCATTCACGTCTGCGTGTTCCAAGAGATCCGACGGCTTTGCTTCCGCAACCTTGTTGAAGGCGGCGACCTTGAAAATCCCGGCGTTGGCAATGACGACATCCAAGGAGGAGACGCCGTGGGCGGCGAGTGAGGCTACGGCGGCAGCGGCATCGGCGTCAGAGGTGACCTCGACCTTGACAACGATCAGTTTGCTGCCTTCTGCCTTGGGAAGAGTGTCGAGGGATTTGGCGTCGGGGGAAGAGAGATTTCGAACAGTGGCGATGACGGTTGTTTGTGGCCGGGAGAGATACTTGGCAACGAAGCCACGGCCAATGCCTAAGTGTACGGACGATGGGTTAGAAGAAGAAAAAAGAGCTCGAGTGCGAAAAGATGAAAGGCAAAGAAGGTTCTGGTTAAAAAAGAAAGAAGAGAAAGCATCCAACATTGATTGATAGCAGTATAAAAACCAACTAGTAACCTAGCTGTAAATCAGAAGATGTAGAGGTTTGTACACGTACCTTTGTTGGCACCGGAGACTAGAATAGTAGGCATGATGAAATTTTGGTACGGTGAGATCTGAACGAATATGATCTAACTGTATATATAAACTTTGAAATACGATTTTGCAGATTGAAGATGAAAACTCCTGCGACGCTCACCACTTCTTATACGCAACCAACAAGCAACTCGAGCAAGAATAAAAAANCCAACTGCTACCCTGACAAATATCATGCACCAAATATAGTTAAAGGAAATCAAGCTCCGGGTATCGTGCATCGGAAGCAGATCAATCCAGTAAGCACCTTAAATAACTACTACCTAATGCTTGAACGGGCATCAGATAATCATGCAGGGTAAGCCGTGCAGGCGGGGCCTGGTAGGGACTTTGTAAGCAGAGTCCCTTTACCCTGCAACGACCAATTGATGGCATACAGAAGGACAGCAGTATCGTTGTTACCGTAGGATTCCCAGAGGTTAGGGATTTAATTAATAATTAATAACTATTAATTATTAAAAATTAATCCAGTGTTAGTTGAACTTTGATTATTTGAAGTACCTTGGATATCTAATATTCCAAGAATACAGTACTGCAACAGACTGGCAGTACCTCTGTTTTCGTTGTTCAGCAAACATAGTGTTGTAAAAATCAGTTGACGATAGTCTGCTCCATTGTTAATTCGGATCTCTTGCTCATAGAAGATTGACAGATCTTTCCCTGCGAATTTCACTAATCCTAGAAAAGGACGCCTTACACAGAATACTTCGAACCAGAGTCACAACCAAATTCCAAACTTCCCACGGTTGCTGAGCAGGTCTCACATCACCATGATAGACACAACCGATATCGAGGTTGAGACGAGAGAAAAAGTCCCTCCCGTCTCCACTGATGAGTCCCCATCCTCTCCGCTCTCAGAACTCGACGAGCAATCCACCTCTGCTCTAGAAGAAGATGATCTAGCAGATTATCCTCATAGTTTCAGGCTGTTCTTCATAGTGGTGGCGTTGATCTTAAGCATGTTTCTGGCAAGTGCTAACAGCTCCCAAATTAGAGGTTAAAACTAATTGTGTCTTCCAGGTTGCGTTGGATATGGTCTCTTCCACCCGTCCTCCTAGCATTTGTTTTCTAGGAGTTCCATCTTGAAGGACGAATCACAACAGCTGACACGCTTGCTAGACCATCGTAGCCACGGCAATCCCACACATCACCGATGAATTCGGCAGGATAGACCAGGTAGGATGGTACGGCTCGGCTTTCTTCCTGACTCTCGCCTCCTTCCAGTCCATGTGGGGAAAGCTATATAAGTTTTTCTCCTTGAAGACCATATTTCTCCTGTCGGTGTTTGTTTTCGAGCTCGGAAGCCTTATATGCGGTAAGTATAGGTTGCTCGATTAAGAAATGGAGAGACTGGCTGTTCGAGGGTCCTGATCTGTTTCATTATAGGCATTGCGAAAGACAGCATCACGCTCATTGTAGGACGAGCTATCACCGGATGTGGAGCGGCAGGTGTCATCAGCGGCTGTTATATTATCATCGCTTTCACCGTCCCCCCGAAGAGAAGACCCGCATATACGGGGATCATCGGGGCCGTATTTGCTTGTGCAAGTGTTGCTGGACCGCTTTTGGGAGGTGTGTTTGCAGATAAACTATCCTGGCGGTGGTGGTAAGCATGGTCGATTCCTTGGTGCTGATTTCATTCCTAAGTAGCTACGTGACTGAGACGATTTACATTAGCTTCTATATTAATCTTCCTATCGGAGGAGCCTCTCTAGCCACCATCGTCATCTTCTTTAGATCGCCTACGGTGGTTGAGCCAGCCTCGACAACATTATGTGAAAAGTTCCTCCAACTAGATCTCATCGGCACCGGCGTGATTCTAGCAGCCCTGATCTGCTATCTTCTTGACATGCAATGGGGTGGTGCGAGTAAGGCATGGAACTCGTCGGACGTAATTGGCACGCTGGTTGGCTTTGTGCTCCTGACTGCGCTTTTCATCTGTATCGAGATTTGGCAGGGTGAGCGTGCCCTCTTGATATTGCGGTTGATGAGAAATAGGGTAGTTGCCTCGTGTTGCTGTTTCGCTTTCTTGTAAATATTTCTTGTCCCCTCTGCATTGGCCTACTTGCTAACTCTCTCAAGCCAATCTGGGGGCAATTTTCTGTTCACCTACTACATACCGATCTACTTTCAAGCTATAGACGGCACATCTGCCGCGGAGAGTGGAATCCGCAATCTGCCAATGATTATCGGCGCATGTATGTGTCTTCCGAAGTTTTCGTTGTCTTCTCCCCCTAAATGGCGAGGTATTTTCCACCAGTATCTGCTGCACCTGCTGAGATTTATGATACAGCAATCTTCGCCGGCCTCAGTGGTAGCTTCATCCTGGCGGCTGGATATTTCACTCCTTTCCTCCTACTCGGCAGCGGTCTCTTCACCATCGGCTCCGGTTTGACCTACACCCTCGGTATTGGCAGCTCAGCAGCTCAGTACATAGGATATCAGGTCATTCTCGGCATAGGCCAAGGTCTCTGTATCCAGGTTCCCGTCATTGTCTGTCAGGCTTTCTCCCATCCTGCAGATATTCCCACCGTCACGGCCATTGTCTTGTGTATGTTCTCCAAGTCCCCTAGGGCTGCGGCTTCTTGAAAGAGCCCATTTACAAGCATGACTGACGCGGTGTTTGAAATAGTTTTCCAGATGATGGGTGGCGCAATGGCAATCTCGGCCGCCCAATGTATCTTCGGCAACCGTCTCCTTGCCGCTCTCGTCACATATGCTCCGGAGGTTGATGCAGCTACGGTCCTAACTCTCGGCGCCAGCGAATTGCGAGATCATTTCTCCGGTGCTGCACTCTCTGGAGTGCTGGAGTCATACATGGCAGGCTTAAAGGCGGCTTTTGCTCTGGGGACCGGAGTTGCCGGGATGGGGGTACTGGCGAGTTTTTTTGCGCCAATTAAAAGTCTCAAGGGAAAGAATGGGGCTACCAATATTGCAGCTTGATGTACAGTAATTTAGCTACGTGTGTTTCCGGAGAAATATGATAGTAATGAAATACCCTGAAAATATTGAGATTCAGGTTCATTGATCATCGTTCGCTGTAGCTGTATTATTTGAGTAGACACTACAATACGCGAGAAGTTTGTTTATATGCTCGTTGGAAACCACTACTGCATAAAATGAAAATACTATCCTAAGAAAGAAAAAATTAACCAAAATGCCACTAATTCTCTTCTCTTCTCACCATTCATGCACGCATTAGGGATCTACAGCTCCATGAAAAGGAATAATATATCAAAGCCATCTCCTTCACGATATCAAGCGGCTAAAGGTGAATTTACTGGGTGTGCATAAGTGTCGGTTCACTCGGAATGGCCGTAAAGGCTCTCGCTGTATGGAGAGCTGTTACGTGTGCTGATTCATGATTGATCTACCGCTGACTAGCAAAAGGGGTATCTCAACTTTCCATTATTTATAACGACGAAGTACGAGTGCTCTCTGCCAAATGCTTTCGAGTTGCTGTGCTGCTAATTTTTGATGCAAAGTTCTCAGTTTCGCTGACTCCATTCCCATCTCCAAGCGCATCTAAAACATTGACTTCAAACACTTCTAACGCATGCCAACCCTTCTCTACTCTTTTATCATTAACAGCTTGCCCACCAGTTCTTGTCTCTGCTGATACTACTAATGCAGTAACGGATTCATCAGTAATGGTTGGTCCAAACGGATCTTGAATCTCGACACATTCGATTGTGAGCTGAGAATCTTTTAAGATAGTATGTATAGCCCGGCCGTTGGGCCCCGGTTCGTCCAATATCCTCGTTTGGATTCCATCCGCTTGGCTTGTATTGAAGTAGAGAATTGATAATAGAAAATTGACTACATCCTCTTGTCGTGCTTTCCAGCTTTGCAAATACTCTGCATATTTCTTGTTCTTGAGTAGTTCGTCTCCTGTTATGCCAACGATGAGCCTTCGTGGGGTATTGTTTTCAGAACTTAGTGGTTGAAGCATCAAGGCAGTAGCTGTGAGTAAAAGCTTGTGGCCTGCGTGAATATGGTCGAATGTACCGCCAACAGCAACGACGTAATGAGAAGCTCTTGAGAATTGTGTCGCTAGAGTAGGTCCATCTTCTTTTTGAATTATGCTCACACCTCCGGCGACAAGTTCCTGCGTACCCTGCACTGCTGGACTCTTCACGTGAGCAAACTTGAGATAACTTGCCAAAAGTTTCTGGCCATCTTCTCCATCTACAGAGAATATGGTATTCCACCGACGTCTTGTTGCAGCAAATGTAGCAATATCAATGATTGGTCCAGCCGCTCTGGAATCTAATTTGGTGTTGCTACCAATGTTTGCCAGAGATGGTGAGTTGTAGTCAACTATCAAGACACGGATATCTATAGCTCTTGGAATACCAAGCTCTATCTCAACGTGAAGCTTTGCGCACACTAGACATATGAGACTATATAGCTCTCGGAGAAGCTCTTGGACCTCGTGATAAATGCCTGACCTTGGACCACTCAGTCTTCCATAGAGGTTTGGGCATGGCACGACTATTAACAATTCGGTAGTACTCTGAATCTTTTTCAATGTCGTAATTGCTGCAGTTATTGAAGGGTGATACGCAGCCTTAATAGACGCGGGCGTCACTGGTACAGGAGGCCTAGGGAGTAAGAGGAGCGAGGGTAAATGTTCTAACATATTGTGTGGAATATAAGATATTCAAAAAATTGTATTCGATATAACCCTCAGAAACATTATGTGTTGTGACAGACTTGTCATTAATTATTATATGGACTGACGTGGGGTTCCCGCAGAAGCCGAGGTCCAACAGTCTAGCTGGAAAGCTAGCTAAAATTGGGAACATCAACTATCCTTTTGCATACAAAAAGCTAATTCTTAATCCATAGCTTCTAATTAACGACTTCAGAACTACTCTGTAAAATAAAACTTACAAAATAAAAATAATTATATCTTACAAAACTAATACATCAAAGAAAAANGCATTCTTAACACCATAAACTCCTGAGTAGATTAGATTATCTAAAGGCAAACTAATAGCCTATATGTTTATCATACTATACATCTTCATCACTTTCTAAATCATAAAACTTAGGATTTCTGCGAGGCAGCCTTGATATGATCCGTATGTAATTCCTGCACAGCAGGAATGATCAAACTCTCAATTTCTATGTCCGGCTCCCCTTCTGGTGGATGGCTGGGATCAATGGGTTCAGAAGGATTAGCGTATGCAATCTCTTGCTTCTTTTCCGCCGCACCAACCAGGCTTTCCTCTCCGCCCAGTGTCTTTCTCCTCCTGTGTCGAGGGACGCGTATCCATTTGTTCGGCCGTCCGGGAGCAACAAAGACAACTTCCCATTTGCGAGTACTCAGCAAGTTTCCGATGACCAGGTGATGTTGGTACCGGTTTAGAGAGTACTCAGCCTTGTGCACCAGGATATCTGGGTCAGTTTCTAGCTTGAACGAGACGACCATTGCTGGTGGGACCCATCCATCAACTAAAGCCTTCAAGAACTTTGGTAGAGGGTCGAGATCAATGATTAATCGTTTGCTCCTCGGCACGGATGGTGAAGAATCGAAGTTGTCAAACGTTTCTTCGTCTACTGGTGCTTCTATGGTACTCGGCCTTGAACTTCCCCCGAAATTCGCTCCTTTGGAAGGAAGAGAGTCCGTTGCATCAGTCGATTGAATCTTATGCTCTGACATTCGGTCAGGCGGTACGAAAAAGTCTGACACAGCAGCGGCGAGATACAGCAGTGCTCGCGGCCCTAGAGGTCGCATCAACTTCGCAATAGCTCGCAAACTAAACAGGTAATCCGTAATTGTTGTAAAGGGAAGCACGAGTAGTAAATTCTTCTCGCGCGCTGACTTGTACCGTCGTAGAACGTCCAACATGTCTGCTTGGTACTCCTCGTTCGCTACAACGGTGCCATTGGGACCCTCGTGTAAAAAATCAAGGAAGCAGTTCGTAGCATGACTGTAGTGTCGGGAGTATGGCAGCAGACTGAATTGGCGATGCAGGAAGATGACGGCATATCCTGCCTCTAGAAAATACTCTGCTGAGGTAGCACCGCGGGTGCCGGCGCTGAAGTTGTCAATGAAGCGCACTGTCTGGCGCTCGAGAGGGACAGTTGTACCGCCAGAAGTTACGAGAACGACACGGCGACCTGCGGCGGCGTGGAAGTCGATGAAGGCTTTCGAGTCGGCAGTGTCTTTTGCGAGGTTCTTCGGTGGAGGGTTGTAATTGAAATATTGCTGCTCGGCGGCGTCTGAGCTCGACTCAGCCATTGTATATGTAGCAGGAAGATGGGACAGTTGCTAGAAGGAGATGTGAAAACGAGAAAATAAAGCTCCCAAAACTTATCCTCGGGACTGGTGAATAATGAGGGGCTAATCGGCTAAAACGTCATAGTATTGCGCTTATCAAAGGTTAAAGATTCGCTTCTTCAGCTTATTGAAAAGCTGAGATTAATAACTGTCTTTTCAAAGATCTGTAATTTAACGATTGATCTGCTGCAGTTATAATGTATTATAGAGCTCAATTACTTAAATTCAACCAAGTTAAGGTAACCTATTGGCGAATCGGCCGGCCAGTTTATTGGGCTTTCGACCGGCCGTTACGTAAGCACGATATCCGACAGAGTTTAAGACTCCCCGCCTCTGCTACCCCACCAAAAATTTACTACATCCATAAATTTAGCAGCTTAACAATGTCTGCACAGAAAGAATATGCTCTTCTCTGTCTAGAGAATCCGCTTCTTGGTATGTTAATTCTTCATTTACCTGTGGCATGGCTGTTGTTGGTCTACCATCGTCTATGAAAGGAAAATACACCGGTGCTCCTGTGATTGAAGAGTGGTGAATCTCGCCGAAGTTTCAACAGTATATGTATCCTAATTTTTCTTGTCAAACAGATATCCAGGCTGTCGGTGATCAAGCCCTTCTAGATAAATATGGTCTCAAATCTAATGATGCCATTCTGGCTGAGGAGAAACACCTTGGTATCTACGAAGATCTCCTGAATAACTACTCTGCGATACTCATTGCTGGGGGAGGAGCTCAGAACACAGCAAGAGGTGCTCAATACCTCCTTCCACCCAACTCTGTCGTCTATCTTGGGGGTGTGGGCGATGACAAGTACGCTGCAATTCTTCATGACGCTGTCAAAGCTGCTGGACTCCGTGTTGAGTATCGGGTTGACAAGAAAGAACCAACTGGACGATGTGGGGTAGTTATTACTGGACATGACCGCTCGATGGTCACAGATCTTGGAGCAGCGAACCACTACGACCTTGAGCACTTAAAGAGCCCAGAGGTTTGGAAGCTCGTCGAAGGAGCTACGCATTACTTTATTGGTGGTTACCATCTTACTGTTTGCCCACCAGCAATTCAAGAATTGGCTAAGCATGCAGCGGAAAACAATAAAGTCCTTGCATTTTCCCTCTCTGCTCCATTCATTTCAACATTCTTTAAGGATCCGCTTGACCAGGCCCTACCCTACTGCGACTATATCATCGGCAACGAAACTGAAGCTTTGGCTTACGCAGAGTCTCATGGTTGGGAAACAAAAGATATCAAGGAGATTGCTAAACGCCTCGCTGATCTTCCAAAAGAGAACACAAAGAGAGAGCGTGTTGCTATTATTACTCAAGGCACCCTTCCAACAATCGTTGCAGAGAACGGCAAAGTAAAAGAATACAATGTTCACCCCATTGATAAGGCTCTAATCAATGATACAACGGGAGCCGGAGATGCTTTTGCAGGAGGCTTCGTAGCCGGTCTAGTAGCTGGCAAGTCTACGGCACAATGTGTTGACCAGGGACAGTGGCTAGCAAAGCTGAGTATACAGGAGCTGGGCCCCTCGTAAGTTACACTCTATTTCTCTAGTTGCACTTTACAATATTTTGGTATATATCTTCTATTAGTATGACAACTAGTGTTGCTCATCTAGTTATATCCTTCAAAACTCAACGTCAAGTTCTGAATAAATACTGACGAGAACCAATCAAAGATACCCATTCCCAAAGCAAGAATACAAGGTAACCAGTGAATAATAAGGAACTACCATAATGAGGTTTTAGACGGCGTTCGGTAAACAGGTTTCAACAACAGCAGCATTTTTTGTATGGAAGGTCATGAAAAGTTGACCCAGGATGATCCTCCACGATCAAGTTTAGAGTTAGGCTAGCGTGCATTGAGTTTATAATTCATTTACTAGAATACCCGCGTATTCTTATTCTGGTTCTGTGATCCCTTTAGTGAAAAGAGAACTATAACCTCAAAATTAAAGGGTCGAGCACTGCAGAGCCGTGTATTCCTCGACACTACAGAAGCCTTGTGCCAGAGACCATTTATGTGTGTACGGTGGATAGATGTCTGAATGGAGAATTAACGTGAAGTTAGTTGTAAACTCGCGTTTAAAACTTTTAACTGCCTTGCCTGCCGGGTAGAGAGTGTGAACATAGCCGCTTGCATACTGATAGCTGGGATTGAAGATCGAACTATGAAGTATAGTTGCTTAGTTTGATTAGCCATGTGGAGTTTTTATTAGTGTACTCCGTATCAACCCTTGAATTCAGAACCCCTACTTCGGCGCAAAGGCACTATTGGGTACCTAACTTCAGCTGTTGCCCTAAGTTTTTACTGTAAAGTTGATTCTTGCTATTGTACCTCCGTATAAGGTCAAGTGGGGGTTATTTTTAGAGGAGATTACGAGTCGTCGGACTGAGCGTGTTTCAGGATTTCTGCCGTAATTAGTTTGAGATGGGAATACGAATACTCGCAAATTTTTTTNGATGCTTTCGTCCTTTTTNATGTAAGTTCTAAACTCCAGCTTTTCCTAACTCTAAAGATGCATAGACAACATGAACTGAGACGTAATGAGACAAATATGATACGTGACAGTCTGAATAAACGCCGCTGATATGCCCCTCCTTCTATGAATACATAAGATCATAAAACAATAATACATTAGCAAAACTGTCCTCAAGCTTGAGACCATAAATGAACAGTCTTATTTCAGTCTTATTTCGTCAAACCCCATTCACCAGGGAACCAATCCCGCCGGTAGCAGTGGGTATTCTACCCCATTGATCCATTCCGTCTCTATCGGGATACCATCGATTCCGAGCGTTATATCGTCCCGCTTCTTCCACGTGTTATGGCATTTGCCCGGAACGTATTTTTCAACGTCCATGGCTACTGTCATTTTGATCTCGGGGCAATACTTCCAGATATGTTCCCGCATCTTCGGCGTGCCAAAGATTGGGGAATGTAAATCCCTACCACTACTACCTGTGTGATAGCCCATAGGTTCGTAGAAGCCATCTCTCCAATCATCAATACCTTTCACTAAATCCCCTGCTTTGGTAGGATCCTTAGATGATCCATTAGACCCCTTCTTCTTTTGCACTTTCTCTTCCGGTCCACTGAGATTTTCTCCTGAAAAAGTAATTGATGTCGTACCATTTGCCATTTTGGCTCCTGGACGATGCCCGAGTCTTTCTGTCAGCCAGACATCTTCTGGCTCCATATACTCCATGCGTTGTTGATTTCTCAGCACATCAACAATCGCGCTCACACGTCTCAAACTCAGACCTCCGTTTCCTCCGAATTTGGCGTTGGGGTCCCATGGCGCACCTACCCAGTCGTAGTCCAGCCAGTTGTTGAGACTTTGCCTACTATTTGCGCAGAGGATGCTGTCGGTCTGGAAAATTAACAGCCATTCTGCTGGCTGTAAGACAGTCTCGTAGATCCACAAGTTAGTGAGAAACCGGCTAATCATCTCCTGGCCAATAGTGCTCATGTTAGACGGGATATATGTCAGATCAAGCTTCCCGATGTCAACGTGTTGTCGTATGGAGGCGCTGGAATTGACCAGGGCTACACTCTCCTCGCTGCCCATAAAGCGGAAGCGCCAATCTGGCGGCACGACGGACATGAAGTGGAGGAGGAGAGGAGCAAGGAGAAGAGTCGGCCGGCTTTCGATAAGGAGAGCAACCTTGGAAACATTGTAAGGTGATGGCGGCGGCAGCTTTGTGTCATGCTTTGTGTCATGGTAGTCAATGGTTACTTTGGGGAGTCTAGGCAGAGTTGCGACGTTTGAAGCTGCCGCGTTGAAGATAAAACAGAGTATACTAGAAGGTCGTTAGCATCATGGGGAAGTTAAGCCCAGGTTCAAAACTACAAAAGATATACATACATGAATACGACCAGGCCTCCAGCAAGTCGCATCCGACGCGTTGTTCTTGACCACGCCCATGTAATGCCAGACTTTATACGTTCTGCAGCATCTTCAAAACTGAGGTCACGCAACGAACTTGCCATGGTGGTAACGTGTGTAGGCGTTAGTTGCACACGGAGCAGCAAGGCGTTGAAGGAAACCAGAAAGTCTTGACCTCATGGAGGGTAATCAAGATAGAGGACGCCATCCATTTTAGCAGCTAAGGGGATGTTACGATTCAAAACAATCCTACGGAGGTAGCGGTACGGTATTTAGGTGGGAGACGGGACGGCATTGGTGTGTCTTGAGGAATTTGATGCCTTAGGCTATGATATCAACAACATGTTAACTTATGCCGTGCTAAGGAAATTCTCCGAGACGGAAATGCCTGTTCACACCTTGTACAGTACCTTTAAAGGGAGGTACGTCAGCCAGTAGAAGCTGACTAACTAGAGGTTCATGCAGGACGGAGATACGACCTGTTGGACTTAGCCGGAGTTTCAGGGGTGCGAATTGCGTGTGAGAACGGTGGGAAACGCGTAACTTTGAGTCGAGATGTACAACCTTTGGAGGAACGTAAGGTCGTATTGAAGAAGACTCACCCTGATACGTTGGAGCGTAAACTGCAGGTAGAAATGGCATGCGACCCCGCACGACTAGTCCCGGCATATATGAGCCGGAAAGACGTGGTTCAAGACCCAGGTGATTATGGATCGAGTGAAACTAAAAGAGGAGACCTAGGGTTTTGAGAGACGGAACGCGCGGAAAGAAGGGTAATTAGAAGTGAAGCGTGTGGACCAGAGAGAGGAAGGGGAGACGTCTCCATCGATGAGATCCACTGCAGGAAGTGGGATCCGGATCCCACAGACGACGATGGTTGAATTTTTTTTTTTACTGAGATACGTAAGACGGCCTGTTATTTTTGACCATGCCGACTTCCTTCATTTAAGCTCAAACAATGAAGCGAGAGTGAGAAGGAAGCGAGCGACGTCTCAGGAGCACCGAAGCAGTAATATTCCCTACAATCTACAAGTGTACAGAGAACACGATATAGACCACCATCTAGCCACTCGAAAATAGCCGTATTTGGACTAGTATCCCTACGGATCTGACCATTGAATACCGATCTGGATAGAGAAACAAAAGGTATCCGTTGCTAAAACACTCGTTGAAACAAAAATAATTTATTTCACATCTTGCAAACCACGGAGGATATCATAAACTCGCTTGGTGCATTCCAGCTATCTAAAGGCTCATACCAACCAGAACTACACCGCTCAAATGCTCAGCATTGTTATACACGCTCATACAAAGTCATCAACGTATAAAGAAAAGGCTACACAAGAAAAGTAATATACATCATGCCAGGCTTCCAGGCCGGGGGTATCAGAAACATCAGATCAACCACACATACTCACAAGCGTGCACACCCAAAAATCCCATCTGCATAAAAAAACCGAATCACTTCTTTAAATCTCGTAATAATAATCACCATCCAGCTCTTCCCTTGACGGGACAATACCTTTTCCCTCCTCCAAACCTGCTAGCCCATCTTCCAACCGAACGTTTAATAACCGGATCTTCAGCCCGTACTGCCCAACGAGATCTACCAGCTTGTTCGTCTCAGCCGTGATAGGAGCCTGGTTCAGCAGCATGAGTAACCCATCCAACCATTCAGAAGCGACACTATGGCTTGTTGGCATAAGTGTCAGAATTGCACGCTCGATCTGGTCACCGCCGTCATTCTGAGGGTTATCAGAAACAGAAAAGAAGCTATTGATCGTTATCTTTGTAGTTGCCGTGGAAGATGATTTACTCCCGCCGGCAGTTTGATTGGGTTCCTTGAGTGTTGATGTGCTCGATATGATCGATACATCATCGTTTGATGTTGACACATTTGATACTACAGAGCTGACGGTTCCGAGGTCAATCTTCTCACTGAGTTGGTCTAAGGCTGGTTCGGTCGCAGTTCTAGAGCCAAACTCCTCGTAATGCAGATAACGGCGGTTATGAGAGAGTTTGACAAAGTGCCAAGACGTCGACAAGGGACGTCTTGGTCCGTCACCAACACCATTCCTCTGTAGACTTCGCGGAAACCACGCGCCTTGAAGGAGGCAGCGTATGCGTTGTTCTTTGACAAACTGTAAAGCCTCATGCTTCAGCTCCTCCCTCACTTGGTAGAGATGTTCTCCCCACAAATCATCGAATGTAAGCTCGAGCATCTCCATCTGTAGCTCTCTTAACCGGGAGTAATCGAATTCAGTGAGCTCTTCTTCAACTTCGGCGACATCCTTCGTTCGAGACGCTTGGCCAACTACCTGTTCAACAAGAATCCGCACCAAATCGGCGACCTTATCGAAATCATCTTGTTCAGCACCTGTTATCTTCCATAGTCTGAAAAAGCTTTGTAAGCTTGCTAAATGCAGCCTTGACCATTGTAAAAGAAGAGGCGAGAATATCTTATCATAGTTTTTCATCCCTTCTAGGACAAGGTAGCTTTTAGCATCCTTTAAGTCCGATGAATCGACTTCAAAATGCTCATAGAGTATAGACGTAACTGCTAAGCTTGCCCTAGCTATCGGACATCTCTCATGCATAGGCTTCGTTGATTGCTCTAGAAGGAGCTTTTGGAAACCATCTTCTTGTTTTCTGACGAAGTCAGTCAGATCCATCATGCCCAGAAATCCAGTCTCTTCAAATTCCCCAGCAGGACTTTCACTCTTAAACCCCAACCGTCGCCACTTCTCCGGATTATGTCGTTTGCTCCCTTTCTTTCCAGTATCGGCCAACTCTTCCGCCTTACTAACGCCATTCGTTTCCTTCTTCTCAGGAGCACTAGCCAGGTGCAATCCTTTTAAAGCTCTTCTGTGGTCTGGCCTTTCCAGCTCGACTTTCACATCTCTCCACTTCCGCAGTAACAACTTTGTCAAGGCCTGGAAGTCCAACAAAGGGTGTGCCAGATCTTGCAACGCAGAACTCTGCATTAGTATGTAAACCTCCTTAATCACTCCAAGATCTTGTAACCTCTTGATAAATTTCGGCCATTCCTCTCCTGTCCCGCTTACTTTCCCGACGCCAGCAGCACTTTCGCCTTTGCTACTGTCCATCGTCAAGGCATCTCGCATTAGAGCATTCAACAACATCAACGCATTCGTGCAGAGAGCATGATCTGCCGAATTAAGTTGTGAAACCACCATCTCGAAGAACTGAGGATATACAGCAACTGCTGGCTTGAGAGCTCGAAATCCAAACGCACCAGGCATTCGTATAGCAGACTGCGTATGGCTCACCACTGCAACTAAAATAGCCATAGCCCCCCTCAAGATGTTAACAAGTGGATGCGTAACAATTAATTCCACGATCCTTTCTACCAACTCTCCTGACGTTGTATTCTCGAACATTTCCCACCCCATATCAACTTCGAGGAGACGACTCAGACTCTGCAATGCATATGCGAGAGTATTACCGCCGGTAATCATAATTAATCGACGTAAGACGGTAAGACCACCTGATAATATGAAGGCATCTGCAAAGGCAGGGTCATTGATCGAGGATTGGAGCTTGAAGACGGCCATTTTGCGCATGGCATCTTCATCGCTGGAGAGGCGGGCGATGAGCGCGGGGATATCTGCTTGATCCATCTTCGTTTGTAGGAAATAGGAACTGTTCAAAAGATTAGTCAGTATAGTTCTTGAATAGTATCAACTGTTCACGTCTAACCTCTGCACTTTCAGCTCGTCTGCACAAGGTCTAGATTGTCGTGAAGCGGCACCCAGTTCAACGGGGGTAATACAGTACAATGACTTTCAGAAGGGGTCAGCCACAGGCTTCGGCATAACGTCGGATAGGGTACGGAAAAACTTTTTGTAAAGTTCAGCAAGGGTTCAGAATTAATCCGAGCACATACTACTCCGTAGCTTTTACCAGCAACAGCCTAAAATTACAGTATCCCTCAGTGTCCCTTACGTTCTTAACCACTAAAATAGCCTATAACTACAGTGTGCTCAATCACTAAAGTCATCTATAATCGCAATATACTTAACCATTAAAGTCACTTGTAATTATAAAGTACTTAGCTACTATAATTATAAGCCATTTTAATAGTTAAGTATACTATAATTACAAACTGCTTCTTTTATTTAGTATGCTCGGATTAATTATTTTTTACCTGTTGGTAAGCTAGTCATATGGGGATTGCGGGGGGTTGCGATCAATGTAAACTAGTCCTAATTAGGTAGCGTATAGCTATAGCTTAGGCTACTCCCCTCAACCTTCTGAAATCAATCAATCAACACAATTAGCATATCATCATAAAAGTGACGTGCTACGTGTTATCGGTAGTGTACCGACAATACCCTTGCTGAACTTGATTTTTTCTACCCTTTCGGCCAACTCTTACATTTCTCTGAAGCCTCCTCGTTTGTTTGCAGGGAGTTTGTATCGGGAGGGCCTTTTGAAAGCTCAGAGGGCGAGAAAAATCAGAGACGAAGGATTTCCAAGTAGAGTAACACGATAACCAATTCTGGTCATCTACGTCCGTATTCTGCTACCAATGCACTGGAAACATGGCTGACTGTGTATGCTATCGCTCATATTATTTACAAAGATACCCTTTCAAAGACAAGGGGAAATAAGCAGAAACGGCAATTCTGCAGAACAAGTCAACTCAGTGGGTTCAACCAGTTAAATGATATAATTAGGAAGAGGAAATTCCAAGCCGGCACGTGGCTGGTTTGTTGTAATGTGCATGAGTAGCGTTATCAAGGAAAGAGGTTGTTCTACGGAGTACCGACACCGGAGTATCGTAGCCTCAAAGATATCATTATCTGCTAATCTGGCTTGGGCAACGTCATTACAATGGAATCGAAGCCATACACATAAGGATAAATTACTGGACCATGCGTCAAACAAAGCTGGGGCACGTGTGGGGCTAATAATTAGCTCAGTACATCCGTAGTTTTTCCGGGCTGCGCTCGCAATGTGGTGATATGATTGGCGGAATCATTTTGCTGCCGATCCAGGTCCTTACACGGATTTATTGATCCACGAAATGCGGGACTGAGTCAACCACCAGATTCTTTCGTCAGTTCCCCTTGGCTCCTTGCTTTTTCATTGTCGAGACGTACTCCCATCTTATTCGGTTTGTTGAGAATACTTGTCTCGCTGTGCAATTGCACAGAACGGGGCCAGACCACACGGACGATACCGTTGCAGCTGCTGCAGAGCGCAGCCTTTCACATGTCAGTGAGCTTTGCTAGCAAAGACGACACCACAATATATCTGATAACGTTGTGAGAAGCGCTGGGCAGTTTCCTATCGTTGCTGTCTGAAACTTCTTTGCCTCTTTTTTATCCTGCTCTGCAGCGACTCTATAGTCAACAATGGCATTCCGTCAACGAATCGCAAAGCCTCTTCTCTACACTACGGGTGCATTGGTTGGTGGTGGCAGTTTTCTCTACTACACCTATCGACCACGAAATATCCCTGGATCCGAGCCGCCCACTGTCCCACCACCAAGTTATGGAGCCGAAGGAAGGTTACGACCACCGCGATTTCCCAAAGTCAAGTCGAGAGACGAGCAAATAGCTGCATTAAAGAAGAGTGGGGAGTCTGCAAACAAAACGACACATGGAACAAACGAGAGGGATGATGATATCTATGATCTTCTCGTAATTGGCGCAGGAGCTACAGGTGCT
This sequence comes from Scytalidium lignicola, assembly GCA_002812745.2. Lineage (NCBI taxonomy): Eukaryota > Fungi > Ascomycota > Leotiomycetes > Scytalidium > Scytalidium lignicola. The sequence continues at coordinate 40,955 of NCSJ02000026.1, forward strand.
GGAATAGCACTTGATGCTGCAACAAGAGGCCTGAAAGTGGCGCTCGTGGAGAGGGATGATTTCAGCAGTGGAACAAGCAGTAAAAGCACAAAGTTGGTACATGGTGGTGTGAGATACCTCGAGAAGGCCGTCTGGGAACTAGATTACAACCAATATGCTCTAGTACGGGAAGCGTTGAGGGAAAGAAAATATTTCTTGGATACTGCGCCACATCTCTCATCATGGCTACCTATCATGCTGCCACTTGATAAGTGGTGGAAGGCACCATATTATTGGGTTGGAACCAAGTTCTATGATTTATTGGCCGGGTCAGAGGGAATTGAGAGTTCATACTTCTTGACGAAGAGTAAAGCTCTCGATGCTTTTCCCATGTTAAAGAGAACAGATTTGGTCGGCGCGTTGGTGTACTATGATGGTGCACATAACGACTCAAGGATGAACGTGTCTCTGGCAATGACAGCCGCACTGTATGGTGCTACAGTCGTCAACCACCTCGAAGTCACAGCTCTGGAGAAAGATGCATCAGGAAAGTTGTGTGGCGCACGAGCCAAAGATCTAGTCCAAGAGAAGAATGGTAAAAAGGTTGAAGAAATCAAGATCCGTGCTAGAGGCATCATAAATGCTACTGGCCCCTTCACTGACAGCATCCGGAAGATGGACGACCCTAATATCAAGGAAATTGTTGCTCCATCCTCCGGTGTCCATGTTGTGCTCCCAGGCTATTACAGTCCCCAGAAGATGGGTCTCATAGATCCGAAAACCTCTGACGGGCGGGTCATCTTCTTCCTCCCTTGGCAGGGAAACACCATCGCTGGCACAACTGATGCACCAACAACAATCTCTCAGAATCCCGTCGCTGGTGAAGAAGAGATTGACTGGATTCTCTCTGAGATACGCCACTACCTCTCCCCTGAGATTAATGTCCGCCGCGGGGATGTACTAGCTGCTTGGTCTGGAATACGCCCTCTCGTCAAAGACCCCAAGGCTAAAAATACAGAATCGTTGGTCCGCAATCATTTAATTGACATGTCTAGCTCTGGTCTGCTGACTTGCGCGGGAGGAAAATGGACCACCTATCGCCAAATGGGCGAAGAGTGTGTTGATGAAGCAATCATCCAATTCCACCTACAGCCCAAACCAGTAACGAATGCCCCAGATGTTTCGGGCACATCTACAGTCGATGACGGTGCCAAACTAGACGGAACCTGCCAAACACACTCAGTAAAGCTACTCGGTGCACATGGTTACTCTAAAACACTCTTCATAAATCTAATCCAACACTTCGGTCTCGAAACTGATGTGGCGAAACACCTGACCGAATCTTACGGCGACCGGGCGTGGACGGTAGCTGCTTTGAGTACTCCCACTGAGAAGAGATTTCCTGTGAGAGGAGAAAAGATCAGTCCGATGTACCCGTTTATCGATGGCGAAGTTAGGTATGCTGTTCGTCATGAGTATGCACAGACCGCTGCAGATGTATTGGGGCGCAGGACGCGTTTGGCATTTTTGAATGCGCAGACTGCGCTAGAAGCGTTGCCGAGAGTCATTGATATCATGGCTGGTGAGTTAGGGTGGGACAATAAAAGGAAGGATTTAGAGTGGAGAGAGAGTAAGCCGCATCTTTACCTACGTTACGATTAAATTTAGACATAACTAACGTATCACAGCTGTCAATTACCTTGGCTCGATGGGTCTGCCAAAATCTAAACTCACTGCTACAAGAAAACAGGTTGAGCAAGGAAAACTCAGCTTCAAAGACTCCATTGAGTATAAAATGTATAGTCGACATGATCAACCTGCGGATCAATTGGCTAGTGATGTGGGGCTCACGGAAAAGAGTCCCGCTGAGAAGTAGGTGTGGGATAAGGGGGATGTTTGTAATGGGTGCATAAAAGCTTTGTTTACAATCTTCGTAGACACATTACTTGATGAGATAGATGATTTCTGGTTATATCATTGCTTTGTATAAGATAATCATATCTGATTATGGGGTAGGTTAGATTTTTGGATTCACGCCAATCCTGTATTCAGGGTATAGATATAATGCTTTTTATAATACAGATCTTAGTAGAAAGTGCAGCAGTACCCATTAAATTATTAATATAAATATTAAAGCAAAAGGAACAAGTAGTGATCTTATGAGAATTGAAATCTTCACTGTTAATTACTAGTTGGACATGTCACAGTGAAAGACTAGACAGTTGATCATGTGATCCTGGAATTAGTCATCTCACCAAGCTTCCGACATGCCTCGGCAAATACCTCCCATAGCCTCGCAAAGGTGAGAATCAATATATTCAAGACTCCTGCAAATTTCTGCATCAATGCAAGAAAGATGGAGTTCCAAACCGCCCTTGAGGGCACTTTCGACGATTACAAGCCCTCGCTCTTTGAACTCCTCTCCGAGCAACAACTTGCGTCACTACTTCCACCATCCCTCCGTTACCTCCTTGCAGTAGCAACGCACCGACATCCCCGCTACCTCCTCCGAATCCTCAATTCCTTCGATGAGCTCTATGCTCTTCTCATGCTCATTGTCGAGCGCCATTACCTAAAGACTTATGGCGGTGGCTTCACCGAGAACTTCTATGGCCTCAAGCGTGAAAAAGCGCTGCGCGCAGGCGAAATCCCTCGAGCAAATATAGGTGCTCCTAGCTTAGTGAGGGAAGCACTTGCGTTGAATTCAACGGACATCTGGAAAAATCTTGCAGTAATGGTTGGGATCCCATACCTGAAACGCAAACTCGATGAAGCGTACGAGATAAACGCGCCGCGAGCACTGCTAGGTGCGAATTACAACCGCCTGCCGCCGAATCCGACATGGAAACAGAGATTCCTACATTATTATCGATGGTTCTTACGACATATATACCCAAGCGTTAATGCTGCATATTACTTCTCCTTATTAGCTTTCAACATTGCCTATCTCTTTGATAACTCCAAATTCCACTCGCCGTTCATGTGGTTAATTGGCACGCGCATGCGCCGTCTTGGAGAGGCAGATTACCGTGCGATTGAGATGTTAAATTCACCACCCCCCAAGGCGCACGGTTCGAATCTTGGGTCGAGGTCATTCTTCCATCCTAGCATACTAGGACCGAGAGTGCTCTCTAGTTTAAAGATTTTGCTCCCAACTAGTATCTTTGCGCTCAAATTCCTTGAATGGTGGCATGCTTCGGATTTTGCCAACCAGTTATCCCGCAAGGCAGCTGAAGCGCTGGAACTTCCTCCACCTGTTATATCTGGCTTATCCATATCCTCGAAGCCTTTGAAGCCTACAAAGCCAACACCTTCTCAGGCTAACACGGAGGATGAAAAGGTTGAGGACCCAGAGCCACAACATCCGCCTATAGCTTCAAAATCCCTGTTACCAGTATATGTTGTGTCTATGCCAGAAGATTCGGAGCTCTGCCCCATTTGCAAGAATGATGTACAAACCGCTACAGCTTGTCAGACTGGTTTCGTGTTTTGTTATACATGTATCTTCCGATGGGTAGAAGGTAATCATGATCTCCAGGAGACATTTATGAAAGGGAGGGAGGGGAAGTGGGAAAGTGGGAAAGGTCGGTGTGCTGTTACTGGAAGAAGAGTATTAGGTGGCACAGAAGGCTTGAGAAGAATCATGATCTAGATGATTTTGTTTGACAGGGAGTTTCCTGGAATATGTGTATCAAAAATCTCAAGTGTATTTTATGCATTCTTGGCGTTCATTTGGAAGATGGGGATGGATAGGCATATAATCTGGAAATACAAAAGCGGTGCCTTACGGCAGTAAACCAGACCACCTTCAATACGTACGCGACTCTGGAGATAGATACAATCAATCATGAATCAACACACGTAATAGCTCTCCATGCAGCGAGAGCCTTTACGGCCATTTCCGAGTGAACTGACGCTAGGCAGTCAAGGAGAAAGATACTTGATATACAGAATAGCAAATTTTGCTCAAACTCTTGTAATTGTCTCTCCAGAATGCGTTTTCTATTCTAATTTAGTCTATTAAAATTAGAGGGTTTAACCAGCCGCCAAGTCAATATGGGGCTTCTTTTCCAACGAGTGAGTGACGAGGCCACTCTTCGCTGCACCGTTATTCTTTTCATCCGATTGCATTCGCGAGTATAACTTCTCAGCGGATTTTATACACTGCATATTTGCACCTAATTTATTCATTGTTTCGACCCATTCTTCGTAGGGGTCCGAGTCAAAGACTATTCCACCACCTGGAAGAACATTAATGCGTTAGTATATTCAATATCAAATATGTTCATTAGAATAGGCTAGGGTTTGTAACATACCAGCTTGAAGATAGGCAATACCATCCTTTACTAGCATTGTGCGCAATGCGATGCAAGTATCCATTTCTCCTTCTGATTCAACTCCATTCTCGTCAACACTACCGTACCCGAAATACCCAACAGCACCAGCATAAACTCCTCGCTTCTCTTTCTCCAGCTCAGCAATGAGCTCCATAGCCTTTACTTTTGGTGCCCCCGAAACTGTCCCAGCAGGGAAGATTGATCTGAAAGCATCAAATCTGGTCTTGTCCTTCCTTAAGATGCCTGACACTTGCGAAACAAGATGTTGAACGTGACTAAACTTCTCAACCACCATCAACCGGTCCACGCGTGTAGTCAAAGGGTCACAGATACGATTAATATCATTGCGTGCCAGATCTACAAGCATGACGTGTTCTGCTCTGTCTTTGAGTGAACTGCGTAGCTCTTCAGCCAGTGCCTCGTCCTCTTCTGGACTTTTACCCCTCTTCACCGTCCCAGCAATTGGATGTGTAATGATCCTGCCTTCCTCGGCCTTCACTAAGAGTTCAGGAGACGCGCCAACGATTTGGAAATCCTGGCAGTTGATATAGAAGAGATACGGTGATGGATTGACTGTTCTGAGATGACGGTAGATGTTGAACGGATGGAGACTAGTTGGTCGGGCAAAGCGTTGAGATGGCACGGCTTGAATAATATCTCCGCCTATGATATGTTTCTTGAGTGTTGTAACATGCGTCTCATAACCAGTCTGACCTATATTAGAGGTATATTGTTGTTCGAGCTTAATAGGTTGTTGAACTGGAAGAGGAGTATCTGGTAACTGAAGGACATTCACGATCTCATCAACTATGGCTCGCGCTTTCTCATACTCCGATTCAAGCTTTGAAAGATCTTCCGGGACATGTAAGTATGTTATGACTTTTATGACGCCGAAGAACCGATCAAAGGCTACAACTGTGTCGAAGAGCATAAACAAGGACTCTGGAACCTTGAGCACATCCTGCATTGGTCTTGCGGTCTTTGGTTCAAAATATCGCACGCAATCGTATCCCACATATCCAATTGCGCCACCAGTAAGAGGTGGCAGTTTCAGTCCAGGAACACTTGCAACTCGACTTTTTGCAAGCTCTGCCTGCAGAGCAGGTAAAGGGTCTACTTGGTCGCCATGTCCTTCTCCTGTCTTGAGAATCTTTCTTGGACCAGCACCTATAAAACTATACCTGCCTACCCTCTCAGTAGCCGCACTCTCAAACAAGAAGGAGAAGTCAGATTTCGAATGCGCAGAAACCTTCAAATATGCCGCGGAAGGGGTGATGAGGTCGGAGGAAATTTGCGCGAAAACAGGAACTAGGTTCGGCGCATTGGGCTTTCCAATTGACTGGGTAATTATGTCTTGTATGGTGTTATAAGACGGCTGGAGGTCTTCCTTAAAGACTGTAAGTTGAACCGTATAGTCATCAGGTCGAAGAGTCATACAAAAGAACAATACTTACTCTCGTACCCATTATTATAGTTGAACAACACCTCAAACTTGTTCGAATAATATCCTGAAGACAAGTTCTGGTATTAATCTACTAATCTAGAAGCATTTATGGAAATGAACAGATGTGCATTTCTAGACAGGTGCATAGAATATTGTTTAGGCGGGATTCAACCCCTCTATTAGGTTGTATCGAAAAGTCGCATGCCGGAAAATAATTATACCGGAAGAGTACCGGTACGCCCGTGTTTCCGTAGCGACAACGCATAATTACTTGAGTCTGGTGGACATCACCTTTTTCGATGTTGGATGATATTGTTGCGATAGATAACCTACACTACACTACACAATCAAATAGCTCAGGATCTCAAATTCTAGATATGACCTAATCGCAGAGTGCAGTAAAACCCTTTTCTTCAAATTATCGCAACATCATGAGTCTACACTATCTCGGAATTGCCCATTTCCCCGTCTTGCACCAGCAGTTCTCTCCAACTACATCCAAGTTGTCAGTGGAAAACTCTCCAACTCGAACCCTGACGGACGATAACAAAGATGTTCTGATTGAAAGACTTAATGATCTAGTTTCGCGTGTTACAAGCAGTTCTCTCGATGATTCAGTTGTCACTGCTATCCATGGCGATGTAGACCATATAGAACGGCTACTGCAGGGGAAAGAAAAACAGTCGCAATCTCCATTGAGCGCAAGGAGTAGCATGGATAGAGGTTTGCGCAGCTCTACGGATGAAAATATATCGGAAAAGAAGTCTTTCTGGAGCCCGGCAACCCCGACTCGAAGCATCTCGATGCACTTACCTATACGAGAAAGCTTGAGCCCCTCTTCACAATATGCTACTCCAGATGTTAAACGCCATCTAGATCGAACGAAAGAGGTAGTCACCTCGACAGCAGCATTAGTTGCACAACTCACCACCACTGTGGCCGAACTCCAAGCAAGAAGGGAGGAATCGCAGGTATGCCCATCTCGGCCTCTTACACATTGTGCCAACTAACTTTAGTCGCCAGCATATACATGGATTACTTATTTTACGGGCACAAAAAGCAGCAGACCGAATATTATATCTGGAGAAGCGCCTGAGAGATCTGTAAGTTGGCATTACTGAGCTACAACTTGGACCGGTGTGTTTCTAATTAAAGTCATACACACAGGGAAGAGGATTTTGAAGCAAATCAATCAGAGTTGAAGTATCTTCGGATACAGATGCAAGCAATTGAGGTACAATGCTCTTTATACCTTGACCCTAACGAGGATGAAGACCTTAGTCAAAGCATCCAGAACTGGAAGCAGGATTGGGAGACTATTGATAAGCGTTGGAAGACTCGCAAGGAGACGGCCAGAGTACCCGCTAACTTGGATTATCCTAAGATTATCATTGACGGGTCTTGAACGAAGATATATCTATCTATACGTTATACACCAATACCCTTCATACATCTATGCACTCATCTGCAAGCTACTAGGCAGGCCAATGGTATTCAGTACACACCTGGTTGGCCATCTCGGGATCACTCGATTGCAATCAAGGCAGAACAAACGCATCGAAATCAAAGGCAAACATAACACTACTTGGCAGGACAACGATTGAGCTGCCATTGCGAATGTTAGTTTTCTTCGCAGCGTGAGTTCTGAGCAGCACAACCGATGGTGGAGAGATGGGGCAAGCTGAACTAGACCTGATTGCCAATCCTCTTTGCCAACCAACAAAAGCCGGGGCGCTACTGGGGAACCTGCCTGGATTTTGTGCTTGTAGGGGATTGTCTTCTCCATTCTTACTTTAATGATGAAGAGGGTATAGCACAGAAATCACAGGACATGTAGGATAGGATGGAGACAAGCTGGAGACGAGAGGTGTTGCACAAGAGGGAAGAAGGAAGGCTCGGGATGATGTGATGATGTGATGACTGACTGCACTGGATGAGGTATGAAGCATGAATGGTGAGGCTTCTGTATGGATTGTTGGTTCAAGGTGATAAAAGTGATAAAAGTGATGAATTATGAGGTCCTGAATCCGGTTTATGACGAGTTATGATGGCGTTGAGGGTTAATTCTTCGAATCCTTGAAGTCTGGAGTCAGTGCCGCTTCCCGATTTGGAAAGGCCAACACCATCCAGGTATTAACGAACAAACTGCCTACCAAAGTACACTTAACGGATGTAATATTAATGTTCCCTTTATCTGTCAATAGATTGAGTGCTGATATTTTGATTCTAATTATAATGCCGAAATATCCTTACACGTATTTAGGCGTTGGTCTTTTGGATCGATCACACAACCAGACTCTACCGGTTTGCTACTCTCTAATTACGGCCGAACTCTGATAAAGATTCCATTGAGCATCTCGCATGTATCGTGCTGCTCTCAAAGAGGCGAAGGAGGTGGCGTGTTAAGAAGAGATTTGTTGTCCAGCTGGAGCGTGATTAGAAGACTGGCCGTCTTTTTTCTTCTCTCTCTTTTAAAATCCGCTCTTTTTTGGTCTCGTGGTCGTGTGATAAGTGGCAAGCATGGCTTGTCAACAATCTCGTTCCTCGGCACACATCATGGGGCTTTTTGCAACTGCAGCGTGTTAACGTATCTGGCAGCAGCTGGTATCACTATCATCATGGCGGTATTTTCGGAATGCATGCAAAAAAAACAAAAAAAAANTTCTTTTGAACGGATCTTCGGACATTGTTTCATTCGATAATATATTTTAGTCTTGATTGAGAGGAATGCTGTATAGGTATTGTATTGTGTTGTGCCTGCAATCATGAAGGAATGGACCCCACGATAATTGGGTTGCAGCACAGTAAACTAATCCCTGGAGCGAGTCGCTTGCTCCATAAACCTTACCTACTCTGCTACGAGCTACTCAAACCTCATGCCAGCCCAACCAAACAGTGGGATTAGCATTCGCATCGCACTGCAATCTCACACAAGCGCGGTAGGTCCCAACAGGAAAAGGGCCGGTTGTCCGGATTGGATTTTTAACTTTGCTGCAGCGCCAGTAATCAGCTATCACGTTCCTACTGTAGAGAGATGGAGTGAGATTGTATTACTCGAATATCGGAGATCACAGCTAAGCAGGCAGGGCAAGGCAAGGCAAGGCACACTCCACCCTCGAGAAGAGGCAGAGGGGTGCATCAACGAGCATCAAAGGCACGCTTAGGGTAGGACTGGTCGCCGTTCTGCTACGTAGCAGCAGGAGAAGCCCTTGGGGTCGAGAGAGGGGAAAGCTATGCCGCTTCAGTGAAGGTCTCGTCGTCTCACCGACTTTACTACAAGTGCGCAAGTACGCCAGTTGTGCGGGCATTTCTAGCGGTTGAAGATTTGTTAAGCTGTGGGTGCCGCAGGTACTTGTACAACTCATGCGCCCGTCATTCCCCCTCATTCAAATACCTGCGGTTCTGTTCTCACTGCTCACTACTCACTGTTCCTCTCTCCTCTTTCTGACTCTCGTGGTTGCCATTCTGCATCGTTCCTGCCGCGAAATTTCTTGGGGAACTTTCCGCCCTCCCCCCCAAATCCTTTCTGTCTCTTCCGCACGACAATCCCAACTTCTCAGCAACCCAGCTGTGGATTTTCTTCTTCGGCTTGCCGGGCCACGGGAGCGACATCGTAGTGGAGCGTGGAGCAGGAGGGTTTTTCTATTTCACCGAAGTATTGCAGAGCGACGCCGAGCTGCAGGGTGCTTTGTTGCGCCTGTTTTGGGAGAGGTGTGTGCTCGAAGTTACGGTCGAGTGACCTTGGTCGAGGTGCAACTCGCGCCTCAGTTCGAAGTACAGTAGAGGTACCGGGCCGTTTGCACATACACAAGCTCTTCTTTGGAGTTGGAGCTGGAGCTGCCAGGTTGTCAGGCTTCTAACATTAAATTATTCCAGGTTGGATTGAGCTGCACTGTCTTGCGGTACACGTGTACCTTGCCCTTTTCGCCTTGCGACCAACGACTTACACACAAGTACTGTCCTGTCCGGAGTACGACCTGCGAACCTGGAACCATCCAACCTGCAGATTATTATTTCGAGATCCCTCCGAAGAACCTGGATTTCGGGCCTTGTGGTACCCAATCGAGCTTCCCCCCAGCCCAGCGCGCGCCCCGGCCTGACGACATTGGCGTGGTCCATCAGCGGCTCCTACCATCAACGCTCTCCACCTGCGCTGCTGCTGCGCGATGATCGCATGTACCCATCCATCACCCCTCTCTCTCTCAGCTCTCTCCAGCTAATAAGCATCCCTTGGGCGTTTCCATCAGCAGTAGGGTCCCGTAGGGTAATAATTTAATACAATCAATCAAGCAATCAATCGGAGCTGGTGCTTAGTTAGGTCACCAGTAAAAACTTAGTGGTACGACGGTACGACGACCGCAGCCAGGCGTGGCGCTCGGACGGATTTGGCACCCAAAGGCACAAGCAGCAATTCGGCCTTTTGCCCCGCCAAGTTGTGGCTGGAATCTCTCTCTCCCACCACCCCCAGACCACCAACCAACTCCAAGCAATGAAGTCCAAGAGTAGAAGAAGGGCCTCGCTACCCTCGAACCACCCCAGATCTCTTTCTTCTTCCTCTTCCTCCTCTTCCTTTTCATCATCATCACCGTCATATCCTCCTTCAACTTCTTCTTCTTCTTCTAATCCCTCTGCCTCCTCTTCCTCTTCCTCTACACTCGCCTCCAACCCCGCCGCACCAATTGACGAGGCCAACCTCTACAAACGCGGCTTCCGAGTCTCGAAGCGGAACCCAATCAGTCTTCTCCATATCGTCTCCTTCGCCTTCCTGGCCGTCGTCCTTGTAAGTTCTGCTGCTTGCAACTGTTAAGCTGTGATCAATGATACTTATATGTGTTTCCTTTTTATAGCTCATCCAATTCTTCTTTACCGAGAATCACATTTCCTACTCCTACTCAAGGCATCACCTTCCCTACTCGACGACGTCATATTCACCACCGGCGAGAGCTAACGACCAGCTCACGTGCGAATCTCCTCCTCCATTTCCAACCGAAGCACCGGTTTCGAGGCCGCAGAAGATGGCTCTTCTCGCAGAATCGAAGCGCATTGCCGCCGAGTTCGAGTACTCGGACGATGAAGTGCAGAAAGGAGTAGCCGAGTTCATGCGAGAGATGAGTATGTAGCTGAACCCTGCCTAGCCTAGCATAGCATAGCATGGCTGAGACCCCCAAGCCAGCGACCAAATTTGCTAATAAATCATGCCACTAGACGAGGGATTACAGGTGAACGATACGACATTGAGCCAGATTCCGACATATGTGACTGGCGTACCCGATGGTACCGAAAAGGTGAGCCATTGAAGATTCNTACCCGGCGGCGGCGGCGGCGGTGAGTTGTGCATGCATGCTAACAGCCACCACAAGGGATTGTATCTGGCCGTCGACCTGGGTGGCACAAATTTCCGGGTGTGTTCCATTGAGCTGAACGGAGACACTACCTTCAGCCTCACCCAATCCAAGGTGCCCATCCCCCGGTCGCTCATGCAGGCGAAACACGCAAAGGATCTCTTTGCCTTCCTTGCCAAACAGATTGAATTGTTTTTGAAGACACATCACGGAGCTCACTTTGAGGCTCATGTTAGACGGCGGCAGACATTCGGCACCCCCGAGGGTTTTAGAGATGAGCATGCTTTCAGACTCGGCTTTACATTTAGTTTCCCGGTGCATCAGGTGGGGATCAATCGAGGAACGTTGATTAGATGGACGAAAGGCTTTGATATTCCAGATGCGATTGGCCAGGATGTCTGTGCATTGCTGCAAAAGGAGATAGATATTTTGAGACTTCCAGTGAGAGTGGCTGCTTTGGTGAATGACACCGTCGGTACACTGATGGCGCGAGCGTATACGTCTCCAGGCAAGACCAAGACCCTCTTGGGGGCAATTTTCGGGACTGGCACAAACGGTGCGTACGTGGAGAAGCTCAAGGCAATTACAAAGCCTTTGGAAGGAGAGTACAATAAAACCGCCACGGAGATGGTGGTAAATACCGAATGGGGTTCGTTCGACAATGGGCTCAAGGTTTTACCAAATACCATCTACGATCAAATCCTGGATAAGGATAGTGTCAATCCAGGCATCCAAATGTTCGAGAAGCGTATCTCGGGCATGTTCTTGGGGGAAATCCTCCGAATAGTCCTTCTCTCGATGGTCCAGGACCCCAACGTTCCTCTCTTTACCGACACAAACTCCTCCCAGAATGACCTCCGTTCGACCACCACGATCGCGGAGAATTCCCCCTTATATCAACAATGGGCAGTGGACAGCAGTATCCTCTCTATTGCCGAGGGAGATCATACTGTTGGTCTTCGAGCTTTACGATTGGAAATCGGGAAATCCCTTGGGGTCTCCGCTCCATCTATTGAAGATGCTCAGGCAGTGAAAGATATTGCACACGCTATTGCTAAGCGTGCGGCTAGACTTGCGGGTGTTGCAATTGCAGGTGTCGTGCTTCATACCGGTAGTCTAAAGCCTTTAGCGTCTAACGGAGGGGTCACATCTGAGATTCACGAAGATGACATGGTGGATATTGGTGTTGATGGTAGCTTGGTGGAATTTTACCCTAACTTTGAAGACTATATACGTGATGCCATACGTGTTACTGATGGAATTGGTGAGATTGGTGAGAAGAGAATCCGAATTGGCATTGCCAAAGATGGTTCTGGTGTCGGTGCAGCGCTGATTGCGCTTGTGGCCGCCAAGATGGAGAGCGGTAATGATTATCTAGGGGATGTGAGAATGAAGCTGCATAACATTGCGGAGGAACTTAAGGCTCAAGGAAAGGAGGAGGAAAGTGATTAGGTTTGGATAGGGGAAGGGTATATATAAAGTCTACGGCAAAGGTATAGGTTTTTGGGGAAAGGCACTGGTGTCATGGACGACCTTGATGACGGTTTTATGTAACGTTTAGTTATAAAATATGGCTTGTATAAGTATATACGCATATAGGCTACGAATATTCATGATACTTGAATGCATGCTCGAAGATGCATAGATCATTCTGAAACGAATTAACTTTAGATACTGCACCCTGACGACTTGTGCTTTCTTTAACCATAACCTTCTAGTCTTATTGCATTAGAGTTCAACCAAATTAACACCATATCCTAACCATGGAATATAAACGCCATCGAAAATGCCAATTGAAACCAACAGCGCAAACTCATCCGAATATCTCCCTACCCCAAAAGCAAACCAATTCTCAAACAAACTTAATCCTTCCTCCTACACCTCCTCCCCCTCAACAACATAAGCCTTCAAAATCCTAACCTCCTCAACCGGCCGATCCTCTGCTCCAGTCTTAACCAACCCCATCCTCTTCACGGTCCCCAACCCACTCTTCACCCTCCCGAAAATCGCATGCTTGCCATCCAACCACGGCGTCGGCGCCAGCGTGATGAAGAACTGGCTCCCGTTCGTGTTCGGCCCGCTGTTGGCCATGCTGAGGATGCCCGCGCCCGTGTGCTTCAGCGCCGGGTGGATCTCGTCGTCGAATTTGGCGCCGTAGATCGAGGTGCCGCCGCGGCCGGTGCCGGTGGGGTCGCCGGTTTGGAGCATGAAGTTGGGGATTATGCGGTGGAAGAGGAGGTTGTTGTAGTAGCCGCGGCGGGTGAGGGTTTCGAAGTTTTTGCAGGTCTGGGGGGGTTTGGTTTGGTTAGGTTTTTTTTTTTTTGGAAAAGGAAATTTGAAGGAGGAGGAGAAGGGGAGGAAGGGTGTGGGGGGTTTTACCTTTGGGGCATGGTCGGTGTAGAGTTCTACTATTATTTTGCCCTACGGATGGTGTTAGTTTGTGTTGTTTAGTTAGTGAAGGGAGGTGTTGGGTGTGGAACCATTGTGGTTTCTAATGCTATATTGGTCGTCATGGTGAAGGAGGCTGTGTGTGCTGAGGCTTTGTGAAGATGGGTATAAGGATGTTTGCAGACTTCAAACGTGCTTGTCTTGGTCTATTCAGCAGCAGGATTGCTATTCTCTTGTTGGACAATGTTGTATTAGAGTTTGTGTGGGATTGTGTGGGTGTTGGAGAGGAAAATTTAAGCTTGTTTGGAGAGGCTACGAAGTTTGGTTCCTGGCAAGGCTGAGCGGTTGTGCGGCCGCATGCATCATTTCTTCGCCTCGTCAGAGCATCCCTGCTCTTGACAGCTTCCACTTTCATCATCATCATCTTGACCATCATTATCACTCCTCGGATTAATTCAAAGCCTTGTTTTATAAAACAAGCTATAGAAAAGGAAATATGTCCTCCGTTGATGTATTATTTTGAGAGATCTTACAGAAACTGATGCGAAGAGATCCTCTTTTGTATCACAGAAAGACTGCCGTCATAGGAAACCATCATAACCACTCCGTTAAAAAGGAGCTCTGAGTCAAGAGAAAGTCGGGATTCTTCTATTTTGCTCTACGATCTACGTGGTTTTACTTTTACTCTTTTCTGTTTTCTTTCCTTAGAATTCTTTTTGGCAATTTCAGGTTTTTGGGAAGGCTTTCCTTTGTTTGCCTTCGGGATATATTTTGGCCAGAACCACGTCATCTTCACCATTTTGTCCTACCCATAACACATGGTATTGAGTTAAGCCAGATTGAGGGAACTAATCTGAAATTATATTATTCCGTCATTATATGCCGGATATGAGTACCTTCTTTGATCAGTTACAGGGGAATAGCACGCTTCGAAGCTCCCTCGAACAATGGAGCTACAAGATTTATGAAGAACGAGATATGCTACAAATGTATGCACATCTGATTCTTTCAGCTTTCTTCCCAATATACATCGGTGCGCATGCATCTCTGCATCGTCCTCCTTCTGCAGCGAAGCCTGAGAGGCCTCCTGGTGTCCCGGACGATGACGATGATGAGATCGAGGTAGAGCCAGTCGTCGAGGGACTGAGACCGTCCGACGCAATTATGTTTCCTATCTTGGCCGGTACTGTGCTAGGTGTTCTCTACCTAATCATCAAATGGTTGAAGGATCCAGCTCTTCTCAACAAAGTCCTAGGATGGTATTTCTCGGCTCTTGGTGTTTTTGGAGTTGGCAAACTGGTTGCAGACATGATAGGTGTCGGCATTACCTTTGTCTTCCCTTCAGTATGGTCGTCTGGAAATGAGGTGTATTACGTAGACCCTCTTCTCTCACAACAATTCACGCATGTTCCGAGGAATGGCCAGACCCAGTTGCATCGAAGGTTTATTGAGAATAAGCCTACGCCTTTACCGGGACCCCTATCGAATGTTAAATTCTCAAGGACTAATACCCAGAGGCTCTGGTCCATAAGGGCGTTGCTAAAGAATCACTGGATCTTCCAAGGATACGTCCATGGACTATTTAAAACAAAAAACAAGGTGAAGATGAATGATGTACTTGGATTCATCATCGGTCTTATTGCTATGGTTATATACAACACTGGTGGGAAGTATTGGTGGCTCACAAACCTCATGGGCTTTGGTTTTGCATATGGCTCTCTTCAACTTCTCTCCCCAACGACCTTTGGGACTGGTTCACTTCTTCTTATTGGCCTGTTCATTTACGATATCACGATGGTATTCTATACGTGGGTGTTTATCTCCTGTCCTAACTGAATGAAAAGCTAATATTTATAGACCACTCATGGTCACAGTTGCCACATCTCTTGACGTCCCCATCAAACTTGTTTTCCCTGGTCCCAAACGCGGGAGTATGCTTGGTCTTGGAGACGTTGTATTACCTGGCATCATGATGGCCCTAGCTCTTCGATTCGATCTTTATCTTCACTACGTCCGGAAACAATCCGTTGAACTACAAAAAACCTCTTTATCTACTACAGAAAGTGCTGTTGCTCCATCCTCTGGTCAGAAAATAGTCAAACCCACCTATATCGAAGCAACCGGAAACTGGGGTGAACGCTTCTGGACCGGACACACAAAATTAGCTGACAAACCACGCGCTGCTCTAGGAGGACATTTCTCTAAAACCTACTTCAATGCCTCATTAATAGGCTACTTCATAGGTATCGTCGTCACACTCGTGGTACTGAACGTCTACAAGCATGCCCAGCCTGCATTACTCTATCTCGTCCCTGCGGTGCTGATAGCCGTTTGGGGCACAGCATTTGTAAGGGGTGAGGTGGATTTGATGTGGAATTATACCGAAGACGGAAGTTTAGAGGATGAGTTACAGAGTAGTGATGCACAGAAGACAAACAATGTTGGAGCAGCAGGATCCAACGTTGGGGCTGCAGAAGCGGGAGAGAAAGAAAAGGGTGAGGCTGAGAAGAATTTAAAGGATGAACATGCACACCATGTTTTCCTTTTCTCGCTCTCGTCGCCCAAGAGGGGCGGTATTGCGAGCAAGCCTAAGTTGTTTGATAAGACATCTTAAGATTTCTGAGTGGAGAATGAAAAAAGTTATAGTAAGAGGGAAATGTCTTTTTGATGGCAGAGTTTTAGACCTTATATATACTGTGATATAGGATGGATGGAATCATAAAATATAAACAGACAGCCTTTTAAGCTGCACGAGGGTGCATTGCGGAGAACGGGATCGGGAGTTTCATGGCATAAGATAGGGGAAAGTAGCAAACTGCAGCCTTTTTGCATTATCACACGATTCAAACATGCAGTGACGATGTCCCTTGGTTAGCTAAGAATGTTTCTGATCTTTCAAACAGTAAAATGGTATCTCATTTGAAACACAGGCGACAGACGAGTTATACTCCTGTATCTAGACTGTTTTATAATTGCAATCATTTATAAACGCAACACTTCTTCACCGTTTCTTCTAACAGTGAATTCAATCGCACTAATTTAACTCCTTGTTGCCACCCATCATCCGTTTACCTCTCTTCCACACCTCTTCTAACACCCTCGAAGCCACTCAATATTCGAGCACTCTAATCCGTTCCACTATCTCACTAGGCAATTCCTCGCGTTTTATGATGCCCATACTAACCGCGTCGCCCCAGAAAAACAGGGCTCGATCCTGGGCATAAGCTAGGTAGTCGAACTCGTCCGTTTCCTCCGGAATCTCATGATCAGCATCTGCCCCATTGTTAACAGGGTTGAGATCTAGACTAGCCGACTCATTGATGGCTTCAGGACTCTTGACCATTTCACGTGAAGGGTCAATAGTAGCACCGTTAAGCGGAACGGTAATTGGAGAAGTAACCGTACTGGCGTCAGAAGTCAAATCACTTTTCGCGTCATCCAGCTCTGGCACCTTGGCCTGCACGATTCCCCACGCAACCCACTGTGCACTATTTGCAACTCTCCAGATTCTTACCTCCTTCATCAACTCTTCAACCTGTCTTTCCAGCTCTTTCTCTCGTCTTGCTTCCTCTTCCGCGTAGGTATTTCCTGCTCCAGCAGCATACCCAGATCCTGCACCTCCTGGTGTCCGAGAATCAAGCATGAATGCACTGATGCTGCCTGTAGCTGGGACCGAGGAACTACTATCCGAAGTCGTGAGTTTTGGTGTAGCAGATGCGCGTGGATTGAACTGTGGACGGTGATTCACATAGGAACGGATAAAGCGGCGTTGTTCTTCAATAGTTGGGTACAGATTTGTGTTACAAGCCCAGGGACGTGCCTCATCATGATAATTGTAGCACCATTCCGTGAAGTGATTTGCGAACTCCAGGCCAGGTGTGTTGGCTGATGCATATTCAAAATCGATGACCACAAGTTGTTTATGTGAGTTGGAAGGCAGGAGAAGAGGAGAAGGAGCTGCTCCAGGGACGTGCTCGGGGACTAAGCGGAGGATGTTGCCATATTGTGTCTATATAATCGTTAGTATGAGCTGTTTCGTAACTCGGATATATATAGTATTTAATTGTTCTATCTTAGAAGGAAGTAAATAAATGGCACAACATACGTCATTATGAGCGAACACCAGCCTCTTCCTAATCTCTTGCTTCCCTCCATAATATTCATCCAACCACTTTCGGTACCTGTCAACTGCATCTCTAAATCTAGGCCAAGGAACATCACATACGAAGCCTCTTTTTCTCCATATGTCACTCTTTTTTGTAATCTTCTCACCTTGATGGTCCACGATCTGTTTGTCAAGGTACCCAATAATTTCCTCACATCGATCAACCCATCGATCCCAGTTACGCCACACGAAAGGGCCTTCATCTTTCTCTCTCTCGAGTAACTCAATACCATCGTGCAACTCCCTCATCCGCTTTGCGATCTGTTTGCTCGTATCTGGCACCCTTAAATCGGTAGCCGTGAGCGTTTGGGCATTGAAATATTCCTCAAAACGACCATTCTTGAATGTGCCCAGTAGTCTTGGTCCTATTTTCTTGCGTGCCAACCGTCGAAGAACACCAAGTTCATTTTCCCGGTCGATGAGATGTTCTACTTGTGGCCCGTAGATACGGAGGAGAAGTTTCTGAGGGGATTTATGTGGTTTTGTTTGACCCGTGCCTCCAGGAGTTGAAGAACCGTCCCCTAAAGGAGGCGGAGCCATGGATAGGGTATCAGGAGGCGAAACGACATATACTGCATTCGTTAACGCGCCACTCAACCTCACTACCTCAATATCTCCTCCTCTTTCTAATGGAACTCGCCGCCATCCTTTTAAACGAAGGGTATGTGCTAATCTCACGATCTCATTTTTAAAAGATAGCCAGGCCTTTCTCTCCTTCTCTGCCCTTTTACTGGAGCTAGGTGTCGCGGCGCCAGTGGAAGAATCAGCAGCACCACCACTATAGGAGAGCGTTTTTGAGTTGTCCAGCATGACATCACAAGATGGAACGATTACATCCCCATCTTGATATTCTGTATCTGAAGATGCGTACGTCCGAAGACTGCGACTTGAGGAGTAACGGCGAGCTCCACCTCCGGGAGTATGAGAGGGTCGCCTAGGACCAAGGGAAGGTGAGACACTCGATTTTTGATGCCAAAATGAGGGCATGTTATCTTCTAATATCTTTTGCAGCCTCTCAAGTGAGAGATCGCTGGAATCTGAACTCTGGGAGGCTGTACGTGTTCTTGGGGTTGATAACAAAGATTCTTCCGAAGGGAGACTTGGGATAACTTCGATTGAACCACGCTTCTTTGCTTTTCTAACAGCTCGCTTGGCCTTCTCATTTTGGAGCCATTCCGTGACCTGGGCCAGGAGTTTGTCCTGAGCATCTTGGTGGTGGTGGTAATGATGGTGATTCTTTTCTTTATGAGTTGAAGTCCCATGAGGCTCAGCCAAGGTATCAGACTCTTCAACGGCGCTCTGACTCACCGACGAGAGCCTCGAGGAACTATTTGAGGCGGGGAGGGAGGGACGGCCTGTCATTCTCTTCCCGACGCCGGCAGTGTACTGTTTTAATCGAGGAGTATCGTCCAGAGCGGGAGCAGGAAGGGGAGACAAGGTTTCCGGCTCTTCCACAATCGAGACAACTAGAAAACCGTCAGCTTCGTCCTTCTTATTCTCTCATGTTTGCTTTTCCGGCTTCACATTTAGACCCCCGCGACGAGGAGCACGTGACACCAAGCCTTGTGATACATACATTTTGCTGGCCCACTCTTAGGGCTTGCTGCCTCTTCTGTGTCACTTCTCAGAGCTGGCCGAAGTGGCAACGTCGCATCGCTTTCTGTAGGTGTGGCCATGGTAAAGGAGGTTTCATAGGAGGCTATGCTCCTCAATCTGCGTGGTGACCGACCGGTCTAATTTGCACCCCGCGTTAGGTTTTGTTGATTAGATTTGGTCATTAGGCGGAAATTGACCGGCCTCTGCCACAATCAGTGGAATTGTCGATGATAATTAGTGGAATGCTTTCGTTTTGTCCGAGCTCCCAATATCGATATATTTATATGCCGAGGCCTTTTGTTAATGCCGGTCACGTCTCAAGTCGTAGTCTTTGTTTTTGAGTGGCTGAAGAACCCTTGACGTAACACAAGATAGACAGGAGGATCAGCAAAGTGCAGACAGAGCGTGGAGGGTAACCTGGTCAATCACTGGTTATTGAGATTGATATGACTCTTGTGAAGGTGAAGCACTCTTGAGCAGGGCAATTCTCAAGGACAAGAATGGTTGCAAATGCTTTGAGCAAAGAAAAGATGGACAGCTTTATCGTGGGGCACGATATCTTCTGATTACAAAATAGGAAGGCGGTGAGGATCGGCGCTGTGGCTGGAAATTGGGTCTTAATTGCTTTGTGATATTTGTGCCTCAGGCATAATATTTACATCCAGTGCTGAGGACCTAAACGCGACTCTCTAAAAGTATGCTACTGAAATAGAAGCACTTTGATTTAATGATTCCACTTGAAATTACTAGATCTTATAATTAAACACGTGATATATAAGTCAATTAAATATTTTTAACAAATAGTTTCTTAAAATACTACAGGTGCACTCTACCCATCAACGCATCACAACATTTTGTTTATGTCGGCAAGTCATCTCTCTGAACTCTTGATCGACATCTCGACATCTCTATTGGTACCTCCGTCCACCACATCTCTCTACTTACAAAGACAGTGAGGAACGACAATTGGAAAAAAGGCCTTCTAGAACTGGCTCCTGACTTTAGAATCGTATGGAGGCCATCATAACAATATCCACAGCATGGGTCCTATATTATCGAACCGGCAAGCTGAAGAGCTGTGCGTACATGCTGTGGTGGATGATGGATAGTGATGAGCTCTAGACTCGGGCTAATACTTTGTTCTCAGACACAAATCGATGACAGCATACCTGTCGGCAAATGACCTACAGAACACTGCCGCTGCACTCAGAGCGGAGTTGAACCTTGGGGAAGATGTTTTCGATGCGGCTACAGCGAAGAAATACGAGACAATGTTGGACAGAAAGTGGACAAGCATCGTCCGGTTACAAAAAAGGCATGCCTCTACACTTGCTTGCCTGCTGCTATTACAGTGAATAACCAGAATTCTATTACAGATAATGGACCTCGAGTCTCGAAACGCAGAATTGCAATCCGAGCTTGATAGCACGACACCTACCTCTTTTTCTAAGCGCAATCAAGACCCCAGCTCTTGGCTTCCTAAATCGTCGCCTCGACATACTTTAGAATCACACCGAGATACTATAAACTGCGTTGCTTTCCATCCAATATTCTCTTCTATTGCCTCCGGTTCCGACGATTACACCATTAAGATATGGGACTGGGAACTCGGTGAACTGGAAAGGACGGTCAAAGGCCATACAGGAGCGATTCTGGATGTCGACTATGGTGGCCCAAGAGGAGGTATCCTTCTGGCGTCCTGCAGCTCTGATCTGACTATCAAGTTATGGGATCCAGCAGACGAATACAGGAACATTCGGACGTTGCCAGGCCACGATCACAGCGTCAGCGCCGTCCGTTTCATACCCTCTGGAGCTGTTGGCGCACCATCCTCTGGAAACTTGCTTGTCACCGCAAGCAGAGACAAGACCCTTAAGATATGGGACGTTACTACTGGATTTTGTGTGAAGACACTACAAGGTCATACTGGCTGGGTGCGAGATGTTTGCCCGTCACTCGACGGACGTTTCCTTCTCTCGACAGGAGATGACATGACCGCTCGGTTATGGGATATTTCCGTGTCGAATCCAGAAGACAAGCTGACTCTGGTTGGTCATACTCACTTCAGTGAATGTTGTGCAATTGCTCCGTCTACCTCATATCAGTATCTTGCACTCTTGGCCGGACTGAAGAAACCCCCACCTGCAAGTAGTACTGCAGAGTTTATGGCAACCGGTTCGCGAGACAAAACCATCAAACTCTGGGACGCTCGTGGGACTTGCCTCAAGACATTAGCAGGCCATGACAACTGGGTACGGTCGCTCGTTTTTCATCCTGGTGGGAAACATCTCCTTTCTGTGTCAGACGATAAGACGCTGCGATGTTGGGACTTAAGCCAAGATGGCAAGTGCGTCAAAATACTCGGCGATACACACGAACGCTTTATCACCTGTCTGAGGTGGGCTCCAGGAATCGTCAAAAATCCACTTACTGAGGGACAGAATGGCGAAAGTAATGAGACGTTGAAGAACAAAGGGACTGGAGCAGGTGCCTTCGATGTGCAGGTCCGCTGTGTTATCGCAACTGGAAGCGTAGATTTGAAGCTAAGGATCTTCGCGAACTGAGATCACAAGTCTCCTGTCTGACCAGTTATCCGGTCAAGGCATCGTGTCTAGACGGGTCGTACAGTAGTATTTGTCGTAGGGGCTTCTAGGACTTGGCCACGTCGATAATGCAGTTTAAAAGAGTAACGATAGTGCTTGTATGCCAGAAACGAAACAAGCTTATCCCCCAACAGACTCGATCCTACTCATACTTTACTGCCGAGGGTACTACACGATTCATCTGAAGCCAAGTCAAATGCCATCTGTACCCTATTTCTCGCTCTCTGAATCAGATTGAAGACGGTATACTGCTAAGGGATGAGATGTGCAGGGTTTCCAGGCAGCATGAGACAATTCCATATTACAAATTCTCTCCCGCCAAAACGCAGGGATATTTAACTAACCACCGCAAGCAGATTTCAGAACAGGCATGAAGGGAATGGATGATAATGAATCGAGAATGAATGAGTCACTAATAGCTAGGGCTGAGGAATAGATAGCAAAGGAACTACTAGGCTTAGGTAACATGTGTCGTACACCCTCATGCCAAAGAAAAGGTGGTTGAGTTGGTTGGATCATACAGATTACTAGCAAGATCTATGCACCCAAAAGAGCAAAAAGTTGATAATTCACAATTATCTTTGGTGTAATAGTGCTTACGGTAATGCTGTGCCCCTGTTTATCATTTTATGTGAGCAAATATTTTCTTCGCCCAATGAAATGAAGTCTCAGGCTGGTTGTAGCTCGTATGATATCACTACTACTACTATAACATCAATGAAGTCGAAGATCTTCTGAGTCTACTAAACCCTATTTAACCCCCCCCCCCCCCCCCCYTCGAGGTAATATATGTAAGCAAAGCTGCAAACGGCTGACCGCACGCTGGTCATCTCATCTTTCCCGCCTACAAGGAGAAAGACATAGCAATGGGAATAAGAAGGAAATCTGACACATTACCAATGCCATATTAGCCTCTATTTGAGATATAAATACGTCGACAGAAACTCAGGACATACTGCTCAATCCACAATTTTGTATCTTAACTATACTGTCTAGTCTAACTATTGACTGCACATTATCGTAAGAAGTCTACTTCATGGCATCCAATACTTCAACAACCGTTCTTGTAACGGGAGGATCTGGTTTCGTCGGAGGTCATCGAATCCTACAACTATTAGCTGCCGGTTATATGGTGCGCACCACAGTACGCAACCTCTCGCGAGAGGAAGAAGTACGCAAACGGCTCATAGATTCCGGAGCCAAAAACGTTAATCGGCTGTCATTCTATGCAGCAGTTCTAGAGAAGAATGCTGGATGGGCTGGAGCTATTAAGGGATGTACATATGTGCAACATGTCGCCTCACCACTTCCTCTAGAGCTGCCTTCGGATGAAAATGAGCTCATTGTGCCAGCACGGGAAGGAACATTACGAGTGCTACGAGCATCTCGAGATGCCGGAGTCAAGCGCGTCGTCCTAACATCATCATTTGCTGCGATTGGATACGGCCATCCTCAACGGAAAGAGCCGTTTACAGAGAAAGACTGGTCGATAATTGACGGAACGGTTACTATGACTGCGTACCAGAAGAGCAAGACTATCGCCGAGACAGCAGCGTGGGACTTTATGAACACGGAAGGCGGAAGCCTCGAATTAACAGTGGTAAACCCAGTTGGGATCTTAGGGCCGATTCTCAGCACAAATTTGGCCGCATCAATTGAGATGGTGAAGAAAGTGATGGATGGAAGCATGCCAGGTTGTCCACAGGTGTACTTTGGAATGGTGGACGTGCGAGACCTTTCCGGATTGTATATTCGTGCTATGACGAACCCTGCGGCCAAGAACGAGCGGTTCCTGGCTGTGAATGACCGCGGACCGGTCTCGATGTTGGAAATGACGAACATTATTAGGGAGAACAGACCCGAGAAGTCGCAAAAGGTTCCTACTAGAGAACTGCCGAACTGGTTCGTTCGCGTCGTGGCCTTATTCATGCCGGCCACTAGACATATATTACCCCAACTTGGTGTAGCTAAAAAGACAGATAATACGAAGTCAAAAACTGTTCTGGGATGGAAGCCGCGGCCGCTTGAAGAGACAATTTTTGATACCGTGGATAGCTTGGTAAAGTTTGGCGTTGTTTGAGCTAGGATTTGACTCGTAGGTCTGCCAACGCCAAAAAAAGAGCTTAAGATTATTAGGATTATTTTGATGTACTTCTCATTGGCATCATATGACTGTAGCGTAAATATCTTATAAAACAACTCCAAACTACCAACGTTTCTCCCCAAATTGGTTGCAAGGTGACTTCTCTTTGGGGACTGGCAACCAGTTTATGCCGAGGCAACCCTTGACGTGGTCTTCCGCCCCTCATTACTAGACAGTACGGTAAGCCTAGAGAGGCAAGGTCGTCGATCGTATCCGCTAGGTGCTGCAACTAGCTGACATTAGCGACCAACCTAATTCTAGAGCCGCGTTCTAGGTGTTCTAGGTGTTCTAGTAGCGGGCCGATAATTCAAATCCGTCTCCAAGGACGGCTGACTTAATAAAACCAAGGGAGGTTAATCTCATAAGGAATGTGGTACTTTATCTCCTTAACATGGCTGGTCAAAGTCAAAAATGCAGCCAGCTTCCGATATTTATAATCACTGCGTGTTTAAATGACAACTTAGTTCAACTATAACATTCGCGTCTTCCCCATTTCACTTTATATTCCACTCTGTAATAGGCAATGGAAACCAACAGGTACAAGCTAAACCAGTATCCGCCCGGGCATGTCCTCCCGGTGAAGCGCCCTTCAGAGGTCTACATCCATGTAGATGACTGGAGTGGGCGAAAAGAGAGAGCTGCAAGACGCAAGATACAAAATCGACTTAATCAAAGAGCATACAGTAGGCAACTATTTATTCCCGAACCGTCGCTACTTGTCGGCTGATGTATCTTGCCAATTCTCTCTATGCAGGACAACGAAGGGAATCTGCTTTACAGTGTCAGCAACTCGCAGAACCTTCTCCGTCCTTTCCAGAGATACCCACAGATAGCCCCACCCCTTTCCTACTGCTGAAATATCCCGTCGCTCATGAACAAACTCTCGAGTCTATCACATCCACGACCCTGGATGATGCGAATAAGACACATTCTCTCACTCACACATCGAAGCCACCGAATATAGAAAACCAAGTTCGCAACTGGATGTTGCACCGAATCCTCCATAAGATGCCCCTGGACAACTCCACTCAACAGGTATTCCTCCTCCTAGAAACCACTCCTCCTGCTCTGTCCTCCTGCAACCCTTGTCCTCTCCCGGCAGACCACCTGATCACCCTCGTGTACTACAACGCCGTTCGCGCATTTGTCGCTAACACCCTCTATATGGGTATAGATCCTGAGCTAATGTGTGATGAGATTTTGTCACCATTCTGGTTAGGATCACAGCCTCCTATGCATCATCGTCTCCCGCCTGATCTTCGTCCGACACAGCTGCAGTTGGTGCGAGAACACCACCCTTATATTGATACTTTCCCGTCTGCTACGGCGCGTGATAATCTGCTTCTTGCGGGTAACGAGTTTGACGAATTGGAGTTATGGAAGGATGTCATTGGCATTGCAACAAAATGTGGGTGTAATATCACCAACTCCTCAGAGATGTCTGGAGTGCTGGTGTGGGGCGAGTCGTGGGACGTCCGAAGCTGGGAAGTTTCGGAGGCATTTGCGAGGAAGTGGACTTGGATGTTGAAAGGGTGCAGTGATCTTTTGGAGTCGACAAATTACTGGAGGCGAAGAAGAGGGGAGAACCCTCTGGTTGTTGAGATTTAGCTTGGGTTATACTATGTTTAAGCATTTTTCTTCTTACATGTAACATTGACTGATGTATGACAACTGGTTTGACTACTGCACATTTGGAGGATAGTAGCAGGCGTAGTAACGGGCTTTAGTATAGATTTCTAGGTTTCAGGGGGGTTACAGTCCCTCTTAGGCTCAGAGCTGGACATCATTGTAAATTATTAGAATGGCCTTTTGAAAGCTCAGAAGGCGAGAAATATCAGCGACGAAGATTTCCAAGTAGAGCTCAAGAAGGTTACTGAAAAAAGCCCCGTTTTGGTGAAACACGGGAAAGTTTTTCCTAGGTAAAGAAAACGTTTAGCTGAAGAAGACAGAAATAAATACACTCTGAAGTGATGCAGAGCGTACTAGAAGATTGGGCTTGACACTGAAGAATGAATTGAAAGGAAGATTAAGGCAAGAGTATGGAATTAAAAATAATGGAAGGACTTAGAAATAAAAATAAAATCTCTTTCGGTATGTTTAATGATGATCCTTGTGATCTATACTTGTTAATCCCTTCCATTTATGAGACAATGAGATTTTATGCTGCTCTCTCAAACATGTCGCAGCCATGAGATTTGCTTCGGCATCTACTTTTCGACTTCTCTTCTCCTAGAATCGTTTAGTCCCATCGTATAATGTAAAGGTAAGGGCTTACCGATATTTCTTAAGTTTATTATTAATAATATCATCTTAATATTTGACATAGTCTAATCACTATTAAACTTTAACATCATCTTTATTTTACCTACAAACCGGTATCATATTTCAGATCTCTTTCTCTCGCGGCATCATCATCGCTGACACTAAGTTCAAGTTCGGACTGGATGAGGACATGGATGAGGATGTGCTTGTCGTTCAGACTAAGGAGAAGTACTGAAAGGTGTATGATTTGTTATTCGATTTATGAGTATAATATCTCTGGAGATTTTAACCTCTAAACTCCATACGTTATCATATATAATTTTTNATACCTCCCCCGAAAAGAGTCCTTACCGTTTAATGCCACCTTGTAGAGAGTATTTCCAACCAAGTATATAACCCCCAATAACACCAGATCCTATAAATATGAGAAGATATGGACAGAGCTATCAAGTTGATGGAGGTCCAGGTCCAGATCTCACATTAGCAGCCCCCCAAGGACTACCACCACCACCACCACTGCCCTCCATCCCCTCAACTTTCCCATTCCCAGAAAGCGCATCACGTCTCACATCACTCTTAAAAATATCCACTGCGCAACTAACCTCCACAAAGTCCTCCAACTCCTCACTGACTGTCTTAAGCTTCTCCTTCACTGACGCAACACCTTCATGTCCTACGATATGTCTCGCTGGAGGATTCTCATGACCCCCAATTGCCGTCAACGCATGCACCGTCTCCATGACGAGCTGATCCTTCGACTCATTCGACATCTTCACATATCGAGACACGATCCCGGCTTTATTCCCCTTGCCTTGAGTATCAGCCGGTTCGGGCTGTATATCCATCACGTTGACTAGAATATCCCTGATCCCCGGCGCCGGTTKATTATCGCTTTGATACTGCGGTAACTGCGGTGCAAACGTGATCTTGTTGGATAGCAGCCGGACCTCCTTCGTCGGTTGCACGATGGTCATCTTGATGTTGAAAGGGGCGACTTCGTAGGCCAGGGAGTCGCAGTAGCCCTCGAGGGCCCAGGTCGCAGCGCAGTACATGGGCATTCCAGGAGTGCCGATGTGGCCATTGATTCCGGTGACGATGATGAGATGGCCGGTAGATTTCTCACGAAAGAGGGGGAGAGTGGCACGTATGAAATTGATTTGGGAGAAGAAGATGTCTTCGAATTGGTCGTGGATGAGGTTTTGTGTCGCTGGGTTGGTGGAGAGCTCTTCGACTGTACCGACGACGGCTGTGGATTTGGGGGTTAGACCTTTTTTTTTTGGTGATTGTATAAATTTTATAAGAAGGGAGGCTAGGAGACATAAAAGGGCAAACCTTCAGCATTACAAGACAAGAGAATGTCTATCCTTCCAAATACATCAATCGCTTCGGCGACAGCCGCACCACACTGAGCCATAATCCTGAGGTAAACAATAAGCGATGCGTGTCTAAAAAAAGAAGAAAGGAAAAAGAGACGGCAAATCGCCTGAATTCTAACCTGCCATCACATCGTATGCCATGTATCCTATCCTTCCAGCCTTCCTTGTCTTTCTGTCCTGACTTGCACTCGTGAATTAGCTCTCGAAACTCAGCGCTACGTTCCTCATGGTCGATTTCCGAGGGCGGAAGCCCGGCAACAACGTAGTCACCATGTGCGAGGAGAATTCTGATCAGCCGCACAGCCAAGGGCGAGATAGCTGAGGTTAGGAACCACACCCGGGGGGAGTTATGGATAGCTAGAAAGAAGAAGAAAAGTATGTGTCAGCACCTGTAGCAATACAGCAGTTTAATTCTATCCATTATGTACATACGAAAAGACGGCTGTGGCATTTGACTTTTGGAGGGCCCAGCCTCTGACATTTTCCTCTCGGCCATCTGAAGCCCCCTCCTTTACTTCTTAAAAGATTCACCACCG
Organism: Scytalidium lignicola; assembly: GCA_002812745.2. Classification (NCBI taxonomy): domain Eukaryota; kingdom Fungi; phylum Ascomycota; class Leotiomycetes; genus Scytalidium; species Scytalidium lignicola. The sequence continues at coordinate 69,126 of NCSJ02000026.1, forward strand.
AGAGAAACAGCTAATTGTTGCAGCACGCATGCCTGATCCTGGGGACTGATATGTTCGATAGTCCAATCCCTTCAAGTGGTCCTGCTGCCACGACATGGGGTATGGACGAGGGGGAAGAAAGAGGGGTTTGTGGAGAGTGGGAAACGGGCGAAGTGCATAACGAGTTCTGTACAAAACGGCGAATGCAGTTGCAGCTCCAGAGAGTCGGTACGTGTACCCCGGTAATTAATTACTCCGGATTTTTGGTGGGCTGTTTAGCGTCTGTGTTTATCCAAGCTCTAGCAGCCTTACTGACCAGGCCAAACTAAGACTAATTGCCTGGAGCTTTCCTCTTGGGATTGAGTCATCGACGAACTCGAGCATTGTTTTTTATTTTGTTCTCTCTTTTTGAAATGCTCGATTTTCTCTTTGATTTACCATAATTACATCCACATCAAGAGTTTCTTGATACAATTTTCGTGTAAGTAGTTTTTAGTCTCAATTGGCTATTTGCATTTAAGTTGTGTCTCCGCAATCGGCAAAAGTTGAAGTAACAAAGTGCTGAATTTTTATGCATTTAGCCTCCTACGACGAAGAGCATCTTCAAATTGCCCACTCATATTTTTTTCAATTGACTCTTAGAAGGTCGCACGACTTAGTATCGGCGTTCTTCATAAATTAGTACGTGTCATTATCTGCAAGAACGACAGGCAATATGCCAAGTCGTGAGGAAGTCACTTACTTTGGGGCTGGCCCCGCATTGCGTAGGTATTTTCTCCTCTTTATAGCTCAACCTGCTAACAACTATACCAGTCCCAACCGATGTCCTCCAAACAGCAGCTGGAGCGCTACTAAACTACCAGAATACAGGGCTGGGAATTGCTGAGCATTCTCATCGCTCGGAATATGCTTCGAATATTATAAACACCACAAAAGCTGACCTGGCCAAGTATCTGGATTTCTCCCTAGATGATTACGAGATCCTGTTTATGCAAGGAGGTGGATCTGGAGAGTTCTCGGCAACAGTGTATAATACAGTTGGAATCTGGGTTGCACGGAGGAAGGAGCAGATTTTGAAAGATCTAGGGAAGGATATTAGTGAGGATGTTTTGGTGGAGGAGTTGAAAAAAGCTATCTCTGCAGAACTGGTGCTAGATTATCTGGTTAGTATTGTGCAGATGAGCTTGATTTTGTGACTATTTGTTAATGGTGTACAAATCTAGGTCACAGGTTCCTGGTCGCTGAAGGCAAGCCAAGAAGCCGTCCGACTTGTGGGAGAAGAACATGTCAATATTGTAACGGATAGTAGGAAAGCTAGTGCTGAAGGAAAGTTCGGCAGCATTCCTGATGAGTCTACATGGAAGTTATCAAAAAAACCTGGAATGGTTTACTATTGGTGAGATCACCACAGAATAATGAGGAACCTAGAAGCTAATATAAAACTCGTTAGCGATAATGAAACCGTTGATGGAGTCGAGTTCCCTGGTTTCCCGGAAATTCTTAAGTCTAACGAAGAAGGAGGTGCCTCTGAACCCATTATTGTTGCAGATATGTCAAGCAACATTTTAAGCCGCAAAGTACCGGTTAAAAACTTCGGCATCATATTTTTTGGAGCGCAAAAGAATTTAGGCATGGCTGGGGTGACCGTGACTATAATCTCGAAGAAACTTCTTCCGCCAGCTGTTGCGATGTCATCTCCCTCTTTGCTGAGGAAACTCGGCTTGCCAATCCCACCTATCATTTTCTGTTATGACATAATTGCAAAGAATAATAGTTTGTATAATACCACTAGCATTTTTGAGTAAGTTCTATGCCTTGTTTTTGGTTGATCCGTTATCTAACATTTCCTTTTTAGCGTTTTCATCGCCGGTCAGGTTGTAAAACGGCTTCTAGAGATATTCCCAGACAAAGTAAATGGCCAACAAGCTCTCGCTGAAAAGAAAGCGAAACTTATCTATGACGCCCTTGACGAAAACCCAGCTTTCTACCGAGTATGTTGCAGACCGTGTTACCTTCAATCTTTCTTTAGCTGACATTTGGACAAAGGTCGTCCCTGGAAAGTCATTCCGCTCGAAAATGAACATTTGTTTCCGAGTCACGAAAGGTGGAAATATTGACGAAGCAGAAAAGGCCTTCCTGAAAGGCGCTAGTGAAATTGGGCTGCTTGGATTAAAGGGACATAGGAGTGTCGGCGGTATCAGAGCAAGCAATTACAATTCTATTTCATTAGAGGGGGCAACAAAGCTGGCCGATTATATTAAGAAGTTTGCACATGCTTAATAATTGGTAGTCATGCCATCTTTGTTGGAGTTTGGGAGATATAGCACAATATTGTGATGAAGGGGTAATCCAAGTGTAATATCCCTTGGATTAGGTCGAAATTTTAAAAGTGATTTGGCTATCTAAAAATTTATCCCATTTGGAGAATACATATGTGCCCCTTACATACCAATAAGTTACTGTAATACTGTGGCAGAGAATTTCTGTTCCCTACGTACATGAGTGGAAACACCAGAGGGAGACCCCGCAACCTCTGATTCCCCCCTCTCTACGCAACGAGAGACTTTACGGCCATTCCGAGTGAACCGACAGTTTAATATTCAATTACCTCAATAGTTGGGATCACAATTTTTTCGCTATGCTTTGCAGTATTAAACGATTCAACCTGATGACCAGTCACCGCCCATTTAGCCTTTCCTTCCCATTCGATGCTCTCAAGCGAAGTGTCAGTCTTTTCTGGTTCTTCGAGCTCTGGGAGCTCAATATCATCTTCATCAGCGGGATAAAACTCGAGCTCCTCGTCACTACCAGCCCCTGCCATCCCGATAATCCTCGTTAAGAACCATTGCAGTCGTATCAACTTAAAGGAAGGCAGAGGGTACTCCTCTAGATCTTTGTAGTAAGGATAATGGCGTCTCCCGATTCCAGATTTCCATTCCAAACTCCCCGTTGTGGTGCCGTTCCGCTCGCCAAGTGCCTTTTTTGCCAGAATAGTCTGATTGTCAAAGTTTTCTTGTCATCTGATAATAACACTGGATAAAGAGCGAATTCTCCATCATTCTACTTTTTGTGCAGCGTTGGCTGTATACAAATTAAATTGGCACAGCTCTCTGCCAAAGGATTACCACTTTCGTCGAAGAGCAAGCTCATCCATTCCTTCACCATTTCTGGTGGCCAAAACATTCTTAGGACTTGAAAAAGATGTTCTCGCTTATTGACGTGAGCTCGGTCGTTTTTTGTTAAACAAAACGGAAAGATATTCGTAACTTCTATGGTAGTATCTTTTGTCAACACACACACACACACACACACACACACACATTCTTATCTCGTTCCATTGCCTATATTTTGTTAGAAGATCTTTAAAATAGGTTTATCATGAAAAGTACTTTTAGAACTACTGCTGTCACAGTTCGTACAGCTATAATTATTAGGGCACGAAATAGAGTAATTCTGTACTACCGGTCACACTACCGTAACACGTAGCCTGTCACGTATATGGTGATATGCTATTGTTGATGGTTGATTGATTCAGAAGATGGGGGAGGGGAGTAGCCTAAAGCCATAGCTCCCCGCTACCTAATTAGGACTAGGATTCACTCCGTACTAGGTTAGCTGGTGACGAGGCTGGTTCGCCACAAGGACTGCCTCAGGATCAATAGAATTGGACCCCGCCAACTTTGACTGCTTTGGGTGCATGGGTAGAGCTCCATCGAACTTGGGAACAGTGCAATACAGTTGAACAGTAACGCCTCAATGCAGCACACAAAGCAAGGATATTTCATAACAACATATCATCCAGGTCGGAGGCACTTGACCGAACATCATGGCTACGCCGGCTCAGCTGGATGAAAAAGAGGCACTGAAGAACAGTACAAGATATCCCCCCCCGCTACCTCCACGGGCACTCTCTAACTCGGGTGCTCCTCCTCTACCGCCACGGGCAGTCTCTGACCTAGATACCCCTCCTCCATATTCTGCTTATGATTCAAGAGAGAATACCTTATTATCTCAGCAGTGGCTTGATAATGATCCTAGATCATCATCAACGCAATCATTAGTGCCATCAGAATCGCATCAAGGGGGGCGTCGAAGGCTCCTCCTTATTTATATCCACGGATTCATGGGGAGTGAAACCAGCTTCCAGCACTTCCCCGCACATGTGCAGAATATATTAGCCGTTACTCTTGCTGAGACACATGTTGTGCATACAAAGATCTACCCCAGATATAAATCCCGAGGAGCGATAGAATTTGCGAGGGATAGTTTTAGCAACTGGCAGGTTATGCCAGTCTCATACACAGCGAGTTCATCTAACATTTGCCGCCAGGCTAGAACCTCATGAAGATGCCATGACAGATGTCATCCTCCTTGGCCACAGCTTGGGAGGACTCTTAGCTGCTGAAGTTGTCCTCAAAGCAGGCTCTCCTGAAAATGGTCAGGCGCTTCAACATCGCATTCTAGGTACAGTTGGTTTTGATTCGCCATTTCTTGGCATGCATCCTGGAGTTATTTCTAGTGGTATAGGGAGCTTGTTTCGCGCCCCACCAGAGCCTCCCGGACAGGATCTGCAAGAATTGCTAAATAGTGAGGCCAGTTCTTCAAAAATGGCAAGTCAAACATCGATCTCATCTGCTGAAAATGGACTCTCGACCGTGAATACAGGAAGCTCCTCACAACCAAGTTTTTCTCCGAGCTATATGTCTCCTCTAGCGAGTCCACCTCCACATGATCCAAATTTTGACCCTCCATTCCCTAACGATGTACGGATAAAGGAGCGAGATCGGTGGAGTAATATGTTGCATTTTCTCAATAAACACTCCGATGGACTCACTTCAGCTACGAAGCAATATTTCATGTCTCATCTCGAGTTTGGAGGCTGTTTGGCTGATTATCCAGGACTTGTGGATCGATATCAAATGTTGCGTAATTTAGAAGACGTTAATGAACTTGCAGGGAGATCTAATTCTGTAAATGGACTACATACTAGACGAGTAAGATTCGTCAATTACTATACGGCGAGCACTGGTAGGCTAAAACCACCGAAAGTAACCGCTGGCAAGATGAAAGAGGAAGATGGGCTTCAGAGAGCGATAGGATTTGGGACGACTGAGAGTACCTTGAGCAGCATGCATAGCCCATCTTCTGAATCGATACAGCAGATATCTATTGACGGGGATCCTAACAATACTGCCACATCACAGAAACTCGAGGATCAGATCCAAAATTCAGAGGAGCACTCTGAAAGCCATGATATCGAGGAGCCACTGGAAATGCTCCAACTTGATCCGACTCCTATCCAAGAAGATGATGACTTCCCAGGGGTCACAGATACAGCAAGTTCTGTAGATTTTCAACATCCAAATGAGGAATATCCTTTATCGCCATCGGAATCACTATTATCTCCCATCCCAGACATGCCTGAAGAACCCTCTCCAGTTGATCTAAGTCTTTATCAGGATAAAGATTACCGCAAAACTGCCGAAAAGGAATACAAACGAGCCATGAAAGCATACCAACAAGCCATAAAAGACCGCGAGAAAGCCATCAAAGACCGACGCAAGCTAGCAGAAAAGCAAGAGAAAAAGGCTCGTCAGGAGCGGGAGAAACAATTGAAGATAGAGGAAAAAGAGATGCAGAAGGAGATGAAAGTGCAGGAGAAACTAAAATCAGCTGCCACCAATTCCCAATCTCCTATACCATCGGAATCATCACAAACTAACAAGAAGGCTAAAAAGGACAAGAAATTTTGTATGTTGCCGCTGCAACTTAATGGGGAGCTTGATAAGTGCTGGGCTAGGGTGTATATGGAAGGTGTCGATGAGGTCGAAGCTCATTCCGGACTTTTCTTACCTGGTCTGCAGTATGAGGGTTTTGTAGGTGATGTTAGTGCTCGTATTGAGGAGTGGATTAGGGACGATGTGACAAGGCGGGCTCTTTTTAGTGCTGAAATTAGAGCTTGAGATTGAGCATTGTATTTTCCTATTGCAATTTTTTGAAAGGGTCTTATAGCCTTGAAATTAGATTTATGAAGCGAGCGCAGTGAGCTTCTATTAACTTGTAAGGTAGCTTAGGGGTTCAAATTGTCGCAAACTCACGATCTCACAACGCCTGAGTAGAAGAAACTTCAAGAAAATTGGTCTAATTATTATTAATTCACAGCTGTTTGGTGAAGAATGAAGCTGCAGAACCACATCAATATTGAGGTCCACCTACCTACATGTATTGGGGCCATGACCTTTGAGCTCCAAGTCAGGGTAGCGCTGTAAGAGGCACGAGTTCCAGGCCTTACAGCGAGCATAAAGCCTGAGGCCCTCCACTAATTACAGAGCTGAAACTGAGGCGACGAGCCTCTAGGCATCGTCTAGTTCGAATTGAGCACTCTAAAGCGAATTCTTCCGTGCTAGTTGTTGCCAGTTAACAAGAATTATCTCTGTTATTTTATGTCCAGTAATTTTGCGGAGCTGCAAAAATGAATCATTTTTTTGGAGTCTATTGAGATTACAATTCCCTTTCTCCTTTCGACTTGACGTTGCAAGCGTGTAAGTGACCCCGCAGCAAGATGCAAAGAATATCTAAGTTTACTGTAAGCGCGCCTCAGGCCACAGCAATACCCCGCAATAAGTTAATCTGATGAAACAAATATGAAATAAACCCCCCAAAAGCCGTCAAAGCCCGCTGTAGCAACAAACACAAGCCAACCAACTTGCACCGCGACAGACCAAGCGCAAAAGTTGATGGCCATCCAAACGCCGTGCTCTGGTTGCACTGGCTGATATCGACTGCCTGGGTATGGTCAAGGAGCATTGACAGCCATATTTATTGGCTTGGTGGGCATCTGGCGGCATCATGTGCGGCGATGCAAAGGCTAGGGAGCTTCGTCACTATGCGCAAGGAAAGGTCAGGTACCGCTCTTGGATTACTTCCTTCTTTTCCGTTTACATCTTTTTTACTTTTTTTTKGGCAAGATAAGGTTTTTATTACTTTCTCCTCACTTCGATACTTTCTGTACCTTCCTTTAAACTGCAGTGGATTTGACTTGAGGTCGTCATTTGCCTAGAACGCGTAGTCCCTGTACAGAGTGGCTAGACTTGCATATTCCAGCTTCAACCACCATGACAAAACCGGCAGTTCTGCTAATTGACAGCGTGGCACACGTCCAGAGAGAATGGGAAGATTGCGCCGAATTCGCGACCCTGAAGGTATTCAAGCTACGGTCTTCTTCTTTCTCTAGGCAGTTGAACCCCGCAATGGACCAATTGACTAAATTCCACAGGTGTTTAAAGGCAGAACCCGACAAGAATTCCTCAAAGCTATTCAAGACGGAACTTATGATGATGTCGTAGCTCTATACAGGAGTAATGAATCCACAAATGTGAGTCTCAAGCTCATCCAGGTAGTAGAGCTTAAAAGACGCTGAAACGGCTTTATTCAGTTGACTGGGCCATTCGACGAAGAAGTGGTTGGAAAACTACCCAAGTCACTAAGATACATATGCCATAATGGAGCTGGATATGACAACATTGACGTCTCAGCATGCACTGCAAAAGGTTTATAAACACTTAGTCTCCACTAAAGAGAAGGAAAAAAGTCACTGAATAACAGTTTTTATAAAAAATTATAGGTATCCAAGTCTCCAACACTCCCATAGCTGTCAATGCCGCTACAGCAGACATTGCCCTGTTCCTAATGCTCGGCGCCCTCCGTCGAATCCACAAACCATACTCATCTATCCGCAACTCCCAATGGCGCGGAACATCCTTCCAACTGGGCTACGACCCTCAAGGTAAAGTCCTCGGAATCCTAGGCATGGGCGGCATAGGTCGGGAAGTAGCATCTCGAGCGCGCGCATTCGGCATGAAGATACAATACCACAACCGCAATCGCCTCTCCTCAGATCTAGAAAAGGACGCAAAATACGTTAGTTTCGACGAGCTGATTGCCACGAGCAATGTATTGAGTCTGAACTGTAGTCTACGCAAGGAGACGATTGGGATTATCGGGAAGCGCGAGTTTGAGAAGATGAAGGATGGTGTTATTATTATTAACACAGCAAGGGGAAAGTTAATTGATGAGAATGCCCTTGTGGCGGCATTGGATAGCGGCAAGGTGTTCAGTGCTGGGTTGGATGTTTATGAGGAGGAACCGAAAGTGCACGAGGGGTTGCTGAACAATCCGAACGTAGTGTTGTTGCCGCATATTGGAACTGCTACTAAGGAAACTCAGGTATGTCCTAGCTCTTTATTCTTCTTTTCCTCGGGTTTGGCCGTTACATTCCTTTTCCTAACCATCATCACAGAGAAACATGGAGTTGTTAGTGCTGGAGAACTTAAGAGGTGCGGTAGTAAATGGGTCGTTAGTCACCCAGGTTCCTGAACAGGTTGGTAAAATCCCGCTCTCGCACCCCTTTGATCATTAAACTAATATACCGCACGACATAAAGTTGAGTGCTAACATTTTCTGGCCTAAGCTTTAGATCTAGCTCTAAACCAAGATATCAAGAAATGCACTATATCCCATTCGATTTAAGGTTAAGTGGTGATTGAACTATTGATTGTGGCACAGAAAGTCCTGTACATAAAGTATCGCCATTATCAAAGAATATACATAAAGCGAGTACTCAGAATTGCATTAGGCTATATATAAGCCTGCTGTCTGAAGTTCTATCTAACCACACGCTTATTGGTCCACATTCCGTGTAACTTGGTATAAGTAGCCCGAATACGCCAAAGATCCCCAAGTGAATAAAAAATGCGGGGGAAAACATAATTTGTAGTCTACAGGTTCTCGCAGCAAAAAGGGTGCGGATTTTATAATTTCGCTTTGACATCATTTGCAGCTGCACTTGCATCCCTGTTAAGAACCACGTCCCCGGTCTTATTACCATTGCCAAAGAAAATGACCTCTACAGTCAAGTCATCCCTATTTTACTCTTGTCAGCAAACACAGCACACATCATCTCTTAACAGAAATAAAGATCTAGTACTAACCTATATCTTCTCGAATACGGAGCAGGAAGAGTGAGCAAAGCGCACACCATATCCTTATCTTTCCCTCCTAAAGCATTTCTAACCAGATGCGTGGCGACGTTCTTATCCTCTACCACAAATCTATCATCTTTCCCACCTTTTACACCCCATTGTTGTTGTCGAATGGGAGTCTTCTGGCCATTCTTTTGAATTTGCGCTTTTCCTTGCTCAACTGGCAACCCCTTTTGCTGGGAGGAGAACAATTTCGCCCAGGTGCTTCCCAAATTACCGCTGTTGTTTTCTCGCTGTTGTCTTTCAATCCACTGGCCTACGAGCCCCACCACTTCTTCATTGGTAAGCATTTCCCAGAGTCCATCGGTGGCCATAACGAGAAAATCTCCTTTCTCTGGCTCAATCTTCGTGGTTGTGACTACTGGCTCAGCAGTAACATAGGGGGGAGTCCGTAATAGTTGGGATGGAGTGCGACCAAAGAAGGAATTCTTTAATCGTTCTGCAACCTCGCGGGTCCACTTGTAGCTTGCATCTCCGAATGCACGGGTTGGCTCCAGTCCGCCCAGAACACGTCCATTTCTGATCACATGGTCTTCGCCGGGGTGAAGTTTGCGCATTCTGGCCTCCTCATCAGGGTTGCTGCCAGTTTGGTCCACTGAGAGTGAAGTTGCAACCCATTTTCCGTTGTCGCCCATTCGTCCAAGAACAGCTCTTGAATCTCCAGTGCAAGCTACACGTAGGAGTTTTGAATCGCTGTCATAGAAAGAGAGGAGGGCGCAGGAGCCTGAGAGCGCGGGAGCAAGCATTTCGGCAGCGACCAGTTTCGAATTCGACTTAAAGACCTTTTCAACACTTTCATGAACAATTTCGTTGTCTAATCTAGTAAAGCCGGTCTTGATTGCATCTTCAATTGCTTCTGAAGAGGGTGTGGTTATTTTGGGATCGGTTAAGGCATCTTTGTAGGTGGCATTCAGTTCACGGGCGACATAACCAATTAATACTTGCCGCAACTTCGCAGATGTCGTCCAGCCTCTGTCAACTTTGTTAGAAATATTTCGCAGCAAAGTGGAAAACGGTCGGGGGAACTCACGCATGGCCATCAAAAACACCCCAGAACATCCAGTCATTAGTGGTGGCTGCGGCCGAAAGAGATTGGGGTAATTCAACGATCTTCTCCGCATGGTCATCCTCAATAGGGTCGTTGCTTGGTATCTGGACTACATCGTATCTCACTACGCCGTTCCCACGGCCCACCAGATAGGACTCCTCATTCCGCCTAAGCTTTTGCGTGGCTTGTTCAGGGGTTAACATTTCCAACACCCGACGACCAGCAGCATCTGTGTCCTTGAAGACAGGCTGGTTTCCTGGAATAGTCCCAGTATATAGAGAATCCGCACCAACAACCACTGCCTTCCTTTCAGAATCGCTTTGCCCTGTCGGCGCTGGACCAGAATAAGCCGAAGTCGTCGTTATGCCACGGGACTGCTGTGCGATTGCACCGCTACCAAGTTCTCCCCCTTTGTATGTATACCATGCACCGTATCCGACCAGGCTAGATACCAGAGCGACCGAGAATCGCCGAATATACATCGATGATGGCTTTGCTATAGCGTTTTCTGTTCGAGTGGACGAGGAGGCTGATCTTAAACTCAGAGCAGAGCGTGAAGCTTGAAGAATCCCGCCATGGCTGCTGCGAATAAGGCTGTGATGCGGAACTTGACGCGCAGTCCAAAATGCTCTGACTGCTACTCGACGCATTGAATCTCGTTGATGGTTGTTAATGAGACTGAGACCGAGATTCTCGCTCCCTTGACCGAGGCGGGAGAGACCTTCCCCCCAGGCTGCAACTACACTAGGACGGATCAAGTCAAGGTCGCGTGTGTTGATGTGTCTCGGTTTGGTTGACGGGCAGGATGTGGTAAAAGACCACAAACTATTTTTAACTATAACATAACCGTGAAAAGTGAAATTATATTGCAACGTATCTGGAAACAATGAAAAGATAGGAATATCCCTTTGGCCTGCTATTTTAGGAGTTGACCTCTTGCTCCATACAAGTGTTCCTGTTGAGCGCAAGGCTGGGCGGCATCCGAAATGGGGAAAGTGTTGGAATTCTGCCGTTTTGCGGCATGCGTCATTCGCCGAAAGCAGGTGGGTTGAAAATTACAGCCCCTCCTAAGAAACATGCGCTCGTCTTGCCACGCACTTCTGCGTTATTATATCCTCTGTGAATTTACGTTTTTCGCTAGATAGACAATTGTCTACAATGTCTACTCGACAACTTAGGAAGTTGCAAAAGCAGCGCGAGCTCGAACAAGCCAAGCTTAAGGAAGAAGCTGCAGAAGAAGAGGAAGAATCAGAAGACGAGCCGGTCTCATTCCAGAATAATAAGGGCAGTTTATTTGCCAATCTAGCGGCACTTGAGAATGAAGATGTGGACGAAGAAGAGGAAGAAGTCGAGGACAATCCTATAGAGTCCAAAAAAGAGGAAGAGGAAGAGGAGGCACCAGTTGCCGCACCTAAGAAGGCGAAGAAATCCAAAAAGCGAAAGAAGGCAAAGAAAGGAAAGGAAGGAAAGGATTCGGATACATTACAGCCGACAATTCAAGAGGAAACCGGTCCAGATGAAATAGATGCAGCATTGGAAGCTCTGAATCTCTCTAAACCCGCCGCCAAATCTAACAGCACGTCTGAGAGGCACGTCGATCCGAATTTCGAAAAAATATGTGCATTATTAGGGGTTAACACACAACATCTCAAGGTGGCTAATGAGATGCGGAACTTATTTGGAAGAGAAGCCATTCAGAACAATGATGACGCTGGTGGTGCTATTCCTCGAGGTGCGAGGCGGAGGGATCGTGCCATACGCCGACAAGTCGACCTCGAGACAGCACTCAAAGGTCACCATCCTCCTGGGAAAGGGCTACCAGAGATGGTTTTAAGGAGAAATCCTTTCATACAGGGTAAGGATGATTGGCCAAAGGCTACTACTGGCGGCCTTACTGTAGGAGTAGACGTGGATTGGCAGCACCTGGATGGAACGGTTCGATTCAAGTTCAACCACGATGTAACTTACCAATCTGTACAACGGCAATTCCATGTATTCGTTGAGATAGGGAATCCTGAGAACCTGATTGGACTTTTGCAAAGAAATCGTAAGTCATTCCCCCTGAACTTTTCTCGGTCCAATTTTTAATGGAGGGTAGCGTACAACATCTCTCTTCTCATCCAGGTTAGCAAGATTGCAAAGAACCAGTCTGATAATGCTCTCGCATTTGACCTACTGGAAAGAGCTCTATTTACCTTTGGCCGAGCTACGACTTCGCTCTTCCATACAAAGCTAGCCAAAGGCAAGGCAAGACTTGACTTCAAATATTTTGAAAATAGAGAGCTCTGGTTGGCCGGATATCACTATATCAAAAGCCTCTTCAAAAAGGGAACGTACCGAACAGCTTTAGAATGGGCAAAMACTCCTTCTGGGTTTTGATCCGAGAGGTGATCCTTATTGTATGGGATTTATGATCCACCACCTCGCACTGAGGGCGTTTGAACCCCAGTTCCTACTGGATTTCGCGAAGGCCCCTATTAACCCAGATGAGCCACATTGGCTGTACACATCACCTTCACTTGCCCTGGCCGCACTACAACTACGAGATGGGGCTAAGAGTAGGGAGCTCTTGGAAGAGTCAATGAACAAAATTCCATGGCTGTTCGAAAGGTTGTTTCGGGAGTTAAAACTCGACTCCCCTCGATCAATTTGGGGTCAGCAGCCAAGGACGAAGGCAGAAGAGCTCTTCACGTTGCTCTATGTGTCACAATGTCATGATTTGTGGAATACGCCTGAAGCTACATCTCTCTTAATGGAGATTGCAAGCGCAATACCCAAGATTAATGTCACAACACCAACCCTCACTGGCAAGCATGTGTCTCTCAATCATGTCCGGCATATCTACTTGGAAGAAGACACAAATCTGATGGCTCTGGCGCCGGCATCACTTCTCCACCGAGGTGAGAACTCGGACTCCGATCCTCTACCACCAGACGATAGTTTCCGTTCCTATGGAATTCCCACGACAGATCGTCAAGATAGCGCCGAGAATCTCCTATATCACCCATTTGCTGCCATTGCACGCCTCCTGCCTGGCTGGCAAAATGGGAATATCGCTCCCGAAGACCTCGAGAGACAAATGGACGACGGGAGCCTGAGAGAGCGTCTGGAGGCGGCGGTGGCCGAGAACGAGGGCGCAAATACTACTGGTGGTGCCTGGTCACTTGCACAGTCGTTGTTAGATGTACTCTGGCCTCAACGATCTCCGCCTCATTCCTCTAATGATGGTGGAGGAGCTGATGAAGAGGATACATCTGATGAAGAGTGGGTCAGTCTGCCTGATCTTACAGAAGCTGGAGATGCCGACGACATGTTTCACGAAAGTCAGATGAGGCATGATGGCTCTGGGGGAGAGGAAATGTGATTGTATTAATAGCCGCAATAGACACTCATGGGCCTTACCGTCAGATCAGTTTGTTGTAGAGAAGAAAGTGAGCGTGTATAATCCCAACTAATTCCTTAGACGTTGTTTATAACATCATAACATCTCGTACAGAGATAATTATACTGTATATATCGCAAATATTCATTGGGCTATTAGGAGGAAATGTCAGTTGTGCATTTGCATAATTAACTAATCAACTCAAATGGTTCACTGGAGCATTGGGGCAGCCTACTGCCTTAGGCATAACGTTCCAGCCTTCGCTCGGCATCGCCGGGACAACGGGAGAAATCCAAACACCGAGCGATGATGTCATGACTTAGACCAAGCCACCCGCAAACGCAACGTCAGAGATCGTCGCGTGGATTCGGACGGAGATAAAGCATCGGAAAAAGAAAAAAAAANTTATCATCATCTTATTCATCAAATATGCTGCTTGATTACGGATAATATGTAGGGGAGGGATGATTAACCTTATTCGTCCGCCCTTTTGCGGCCGCGTGCCCTTTTTCCGTAATCAGGATATAAGGGCTCGTGGTGGGTACAATGATGTCAATCCACCCCGTGAACCCCCGTTGCAAGACGCCAGACTGTATGTACATATTCTTGTTTATACAAATATAATCGTTCTTCACTCTTTCCTTTTCTTATAATACCTGTACTATACTTCACTTCCTATATCACCTAGCCATATATATACTTTATATACCGTCGTCCGTCGTTGCCGTTGTCGTTGTCGCTGTTGTCCTTGGTCAAAAGTAATTTCAATAGTAGTGGTGGCAAGGCCAACACGAAATCATGTTCTATGGACTCCTTTCATACTGGGTACGTTCTTTCGAAAATATCTTAACAACATCCATCCTTAACCATCATCAACACTAACAAAAATATCATTATAGATCTTTCCAGTAATCTCATCACTATGTTGGCTAGGAACCCTCCTCGGCCTCCTCATCCACTGGAACGTGATCGGTAAACCACACTACGCTTCCATGGACCGCTCTCAGAGCATAGCCTATATCTCAGACGTTGGTGCCCAGGACCTCAAACCTCTCTTCATCGCCGGATCCTGCGTCACAGTTGTATGCGTTGACATTGGCTTTTTCGCTGATCGCTGGCTTCGACATCGTGGCCGTCTGGCTAGGAACCTTACCCCGTTGGAGAAGTGGCTGTCGGCAATATCTATGGTATTTGGAATCATTGGTGGTGCCGGCTTGATCCTTCTGAGTATTTTCGATACTCTGCGACACCCGCGCGCGCATGATGTCTTCTTGCTTCTATTTATCGTGGGGTACATTGTCAGTGCGATCTGCCTATGCTGGGAGTATCATCGTCTAGGAAAACGTGAGTCTTATATATTCATCTCCTTTCTCTCTCACTCTCAATTCGTACAAAAACAAATATTTCTTTTATTCAACAACTAAACATAAAACTAATCAAAAAAATAGATTTCCGTCAAGTCAGAATTCTCCGAACCTCCTACTTCATGAAGCTCTTCTTCATCGTCATCGAAGTCATCCTAGCAATTGGTAAGCTACCTACCAACCCCCCTCCCAATCTCCAGCACCTAATACTAACAAAATCCCCCTCAGCATTCGTCTCTACAAACTGGGGTCACTCCTACAACGCCGCCGCAGTCCTAGAATGGGCCGTAGCCTTCATCTTCACCTTCTACCTCGCCTCCTTCGTCGTCGACCTCTGGCCCGCGCGCCGCACCCACGATCACGACTTCGACACTCTGGCAGCCAAGCGTGCTAATTCCACCGCTACGACCGCCTCACCCAGACAGATGGAAGAGGCAGGGCCTGGATCTCATCATGCGCCATGGCGGGATACGCTTGACAGTCAGAGGACGTTGACGGAGCCGGCTGCTGCTGCTACTACTACATCTGGTGGTAGAATCAGTGGGTATAATTTCTAGATCTGACCTTGATCTCTAGGTTGGGTTATTTCTTTTTTATGTGGTATGTGAATTAATGCATGAGATATGAAAGACGGGTTTATAAACAGATTGTATAAAAAANTTCTTTTGTTTTGAAGGGTATATATAGATTACTTTGCATACGCATTTTGTTTTTATAAAAATTCTTTGGTTCAATTTAGCGGGAGGGAGAGGCGTTCTGGAATGGTGGCATTGTTTTTAAATCATTACATGGGACATTACTGGCAGGTGGTGCTAGCATCGGCGTTGTGGGAGTGAGTATCAAATTTCAGAACTTACAATTCTTAATAGACAAAATAGCATCCATTTCTTTTACTCGAATCATATCTTAATACTTCTCTGAGAGTTTCACAATTTTACAATATGTGAAGTGCATCCCGTTTTCAAAGTCAGTTATATGTATATAAGTACAATAAATTAAAAAAANGAATAACCGTAAATCTCCACGCATAACTCCAAGTTCCACTCCAAGCACCGAAATCCGTGTATTCAAAGAACAAACCAAACCATGAAACTTGCCAACCAGTAATACGTTACATGTGTATATACGTATATATAAATAGACGCATAAAATCCAAGTCCCAAGGATATCAGATATCAGGAAAACAAAAAAGTACAAAAAAAATTATCTCAAGAGATTCCCATGATTATCAGATTAATCAATCACCTCGCGGAACCTAGAATCCCTTGCTGGACTACTGGATTTCACAGCAAGAAACGTAGGTGGAGGCGCGAGCTCCGTATCGAATGTATCTCTCGCCTCTTCAAATTCTTGGTCGTCATCATCGTTCTCGTCATCGTCGTGGTCGGGGAGTGGAGAGGACAAGGAGGAGACATTGTCATCATCACGACTAGGCGTCCTGCCAATCTGTCGCTTCTCTTCGTGCTCCTCTTCGTGCTCTTCTTCGTGCTCCTCATCTCTGGTCCTTCCCGCGAGGGCGACTTCTCTCATAGATGACGGATTAGCTTCCAAGCTTGATGTGCTATTATTGGCACTCGCGGCGGCACCCGTCAAAGCAGCTCCACCGATGAAGGTCTTGTCGTCGCCAGTTGGATTAGGACTGGGTTTGCTCCTGCTTAATCGGTGGCCAAACCTGGTCTTGAGCCAGTTCTTTACTTTTGACCCATCACCAGGAGAACCTGGTGACATCGGTGTCGAAGCATCCTTGTTGGCTCGTTCGGCTTCCTGTTGGATACGTTGGTCGCCCTGCATCTCCATCGATGTTCTGATGACTGGTGCGGGAGTTTCCTGGATTTCATCAACTTGGTTATCTCCTCGAACCTCTCTTTCAGATTGAGCTTCTGTCTCAGCAGCAATGGCAGCATTGTCAGTCTGTCCAACGACTGGGGATTTTGGAGCATTTGAATCTCGAGATTTTCGTTTTTCCCTGGAGAGACGCTTCTCTTCAGCCTTAGCTGCTTTTTCTTCATTCTTCTTAGCTCTCCGTTCATCTTTCTCTTGCTCTATATCCCTGTTAGTTAAAATCCCCGTTATCTTACTACAACGAACTCACGTTTTATTTTCTTATTTATATCTGAGACCTCCTTATTCCGTGTCTTCTCTGATTCTGCTTTCCGCTGCTTATCCTCCTCGTCCAACTTTAAAGTGGCCAGTCGGGCCCTCTCCTTTTCAGCTTTCTCATTTATTTCGTCCAGGACTGGCTGGACATTTTTCGCTGCAACAGCGTCCACGTCAGCCTGGTTGACAAATTTACCACCACCAATATCAACCTTGCCGTAATTCTCCAAACGATTCTCACTATTAGCTTGAGCAGCAGCATGGGCTCTCACTTCCCACTCTGTCAGGAGCGAAGGAGCAACTTTTCCGGTACTTGCAAACACTTGTTCATCCATGCTATGTAGCCTGTTTGTTACGTTCCGCTGAGCAGCTGCAATCAATGCCTCACGTTCCTGCTGTCGCTTCTTTACATCAACCTGGGATAGATTACTAGAGAACAGGGACATCTGTTCTCGAATCCTGTTTGACTGCTCCTTATCACTATCTAGCGTGCTGTCACTAGATGCTCTCTTCCTTGTCCTTCCTCTTATTGAAAGTTTGGAGGGTCTTCTCGAAGTGCCATAATAATCTTGAAGCTCCCCGTTCTGCATGTGTTCGGCGTATACTTTAGCAAGACGTTCGTGTGCCAACTTTTGAGCAGCTTCTTGGAGGCTCGCATTGGTAAGTGCCGCAGATGATGGTACATCTTCACCGATTGAACTCATGGAGCGCTGTCTTCCGTGAGCTGCTGCCGCGGCACCACGTTTGGCATCATTAACCTGTCTTTGCTGTTTGGTGTACATCTTTTTGGCCATTGCCACTGCAGAAGCCCGAAGGACGTCGTTGTGATGTTGATCCTCAATCTCTCCGGCGACAGGTGGATGTGACGTGTACATTTCTCGTGACATTGCAGTAAAAGGAACAGATCCTCCTTCGGGGAGAACAGGGCTAGATTTTGAGGATGGCCTGGATGCCGAAGTTGCAGCGCGCAGGGCATTAGCAGCAGCATTCGATTCGTCCGGATAGCTTTCCACCTTGATCATGGGAACGGGTGTTGATATTGCTCGTCTTCTACTTTTTGACATTGCGCCTGTAGCTGCCAAGAGTGATCCTTGCCGGTCCAGAGTAGTTTGGTTGTTAACAACGGGTGGTGAACGAGCTCCCTCGCGGCTCTTTTTAAAGGCTTCATTAGCTGCCGAGTTGCCCCAGGTGGTTACCTCCGGCTTCCATATCTCCACTTTGGCACTGTCTCTATGAGCCAGCAGAGCTGCTCTGGCACCATTGGCGCTTTGCTCTGGCTTCCACATGGGAGCCATCTTGTAGTCTTTGGCAAGAGCAGCAGCGGCTGAGGCTGAAGCTGATGGATCTGGCTTCCAGAGCTCTACTGACTTTCGACTGGCCCATCCGAGAGCGGCAGCTCTTCCTGCCGCAGAATCGTTGGCCTTGAGCCCCGTCGACGGAAAGCTCGGTAGGTCCCTTGGGGAGGCGTATTTTAGAGAGGCTGCAGCACCTGTGATGATTGTCAGTCAGTATGAAAGATGATCTCTCTCTCTTGAGTCGCGTCAGCACAACTCACCAGCTGCCGACAACTTTTGGTTACTATCCAGGACTTGGTGGTGACTGGGAGTCCGATGAACGTGCAACCCAGCGGTCACTGCCTGTTCGCTAGAGCTCGAGCTCATGTGAGGCGTGCGACCCTCCTTCTCTATTGGTCCGCCTGCGACTACCGCCGGCGCGCGGGCTGGCTCTCGACTGCCGCCATGGAGAGCAGGTGGCGAGGCGACGTCGATTTTCCAATTGCGACTGCGTTCCACCAACCAGATATATCAAGGAGATAAATATCCCCAAAAGACACTGCGATGCCGGAAGGTGTTGGGAGTTGCGTCGATGAGCGAAGTATAGCAAACCAAGAGTTGCGATTGAGAGCACGAGTGATCCTGAACACTCGTTGGGATTCGATTCTGGACTGTCCTGCAGAAAAGTTGGATAAATGTGTTTGTCAGGATATGTTCGGCGGACGGTGACGCGTGTAGAGCAACGTAGATAACGTAGATGTATGCTATGTATGATATGAGCGTTGAGTCGTGCTCAGCCTCAATTGCGCGCTCTAGATTCCTTATCAGACATGGCGGATGTTATGGAAGGGATATGTTTTAGTTCTTGAGGTTGAGAGGAGCTGCGAGAAGAAGAAGCTAAGGAGGAGAGGAGCAGGAAGCCAGTGAAAGCAGGATCGAAGCCATCACAACCATCACGATGATCACCAAGGCAAAGTAGCACCATCGATACACTCTCCTCCCCATCCACGCCTTCTTCCCTCATCGACTCTGGCCTCGCCCGCACGCCAGAGCCTGACGTCATCACCGCGCATGGTGGACGAGGCGCAGACGGGGGTCGACGGTGGACGCGCCCGTGATTTTCAGCGTGATTTAAGTGGCGCAATCGAGTCGTCCAGCCACACTTGTCTTCATTAGGATCTAGCGCAATCTGTCGTTAGCCACACCGTTTCGTCACTCAATAATAATAAGTTACTGTACTGTACAGTAATTATGCATGAGCTGCTCAGTCTCCCCGGATCAACACGGACTAAACGTAATCGCCGTCAATCCAGGTCTCAGTTTCCCTGAATAGCGATCACCTCTCTTAGCGACCCTTATCAACATCACCATCACCATCACCATCATCGTCATCATCTAACGGTTAATCTGACATGGAGGCTTTCTTAGGCTGTAAACTTCTGATGAACTAGTTCTTTAATGCCCTTAAGCCCGCTTAAGTACTCCGTAGCGGTAGATCTACGTCTAAGATAAATCTAAAGTGTTATATCAACACAAGTAAGCTACGGAGAGTATTCTCGTTTCGTTGCATTATATTACACAACATACTATACCATTTTTCTTTTTAATTCGAGCTTCATCTTATATTTGTGTAGTAATGAATATACTTTATTCTCATGTTTCTCTCAAAAGATGATATCCTACACGTTGCAGCAGGAGAATTTGTCAACCGAGGGAAAGCACAAAGCTCTTACACCTTTTTGAACCATGTCAACTACCGCCAATGACGATGTTACCGACGATACAGCTGTTGTTCAGATACATACTAGCCTGCATATCGTCGATAATAAACCGGCAATCATACCAATAGACCTCGAAGAATCTTATATCAATTTTGAGTTTTATTTTCCTCCTGATCTTTATTCTGACTTCTAGATTAAGGTCGACTTTCTACAGTACTCTTCTATAAAGATCTGTGTCTTACAAATCTTTTTGACAAGTGGTACTATTAGTTGAGTGCTGATCGAAGGTCAAGAAATACCATGCAAAGCTCGAAGGAAAAGATTAGAGGATCTGAACTTGAAACCGAAGCTGGACAATCTCCAAAAGATTATGAAAGCTTTACAATGCATATCAAAGTCAATTCGAGTTCCAAAACTACTCGGTTACGTTAAACATGTTAACAATAGACACATCATTAAGCTCTTGTGTAAATGAATTGCGTCCAACTTGCCTTGTCTTACACACATTGACGTTCATAGTATGTTGACAGAGAGAAGGGAAGAATGGGTAGCTTAAATTCGAGAGATAGCAGATCAGTTGCACAAGATTAACGTGATTTAAGGAGGTGGAAAAATCAGTAATGTTGTGATTAGCGATGATGATAATACTTGGTTGATAGATTTCGAGGGTGGTTAGATAAAGGGCTGAGTTAATGAGGAGTTGACGGATACGAGTGAAGGGGATGAACAAACAGTTAAAAACATTGCGAAGTTCTTGGGCATTGATTGAAGGCTTCCACTTCTAGCAAAACCTCACAGTTTATTAAGGACCGTCTATTCTGATGAACTCTTATATGCCATCGCTTCAACCGTGCTGTACTTCCTCTCCTCTATCACATCATCCGCATTAAAATATTCACATACGGCTGTATCTCCATCCAGGATGGTGAAAAGGCTGCACTGTAGCTTTCAAAATAATCTATCTCTCCGGAAATACTGTCAGACGATTAATATATATATTAGTGATATGGGCAGGACTCATACCCAAGCTGAAGACTTTTCCATTGTTAATGATCTGGCAACCTGGTTGACGAATGCTCGATGTCTGCGAATTCATGGGGGTTTCGACAGACTATATTACAAGAATACATGAGCTTTTATTCGAAGTGCTGTTCAGTATATGCGTGAAATTCAGCACCTTCACATCAGCAGAGAGAGTTTCGGCCTACTCTTGTTACATATTATAGCATTTAGTTTATCTTCTAAGCTTTAACCGTATCATATTTTACGGACTTCTTGATACATGGGGAAAGTGATTACTATCCTCTAAGATACAATATGATTATTTCAAAGCCGTTATATAATATCTATTTTGCTTTATTAAATATGGCGCTGAAGATAGATAAATTAGTCTAAATCAATTAGCCTTCTCCTATCAAAAACTCAAATTACCATCAAACTTATTACGTGTATTATAATAACGCTTACGGAAGTTATATACACCAATTATAACTAACAACTAATACAGGAATTAAATTAATTCCTGTACAGTAGTAAGGCTGGGTTATGGCCGGCTATAGCAATAGCCGTAGACAATTGCCATGATCGTAGCAACTATATTCTCACTGCATTTTAATGGAGCTAAAGGCGGAACTGCAGAGCCGTTGAATACTACTGTACGTGGCATATCAACTTATTCATAATTTGCATACGAGGTATATCGCAACACATTCAATTATTTATTAATATTTCTCCGAAACTGAGCCTAGATATGCATTACTAACCTAGTACAGTAATAGGTCAATATCTAGTTAATGCTAGCATCAGAATATTAGGCAGGTGGGTTGTTACTGTGCTTATCTTATTACAAGGGCAGTGGTACTAGCATTATTTCCGCAACAGGAAGGCAGTTCTCATTTACATTTATAAGTCAACCGTCTTTGGTTAGTAAACCACTAGGTATATAATCACGCAAATAGATAATATAGTACTAAGATACAGTACTTTGCTCCAAGTACAGTAGATTTCTTGAGAAGTTATTAAAACTAAGTAGGAAGGAAATAGTGTGGTTTCAATTTCTTTCTGTACACAAATACGAGGGTTTTTGATGATATCACCTTCCACAGCATAAGTGGGTTAAGCTTGTCAATTCAACGATAATTGTTTAGGAAGAGAACTACATATCTTCTATCAAGAAGGGGGGGAAACAACGGTGTGGGTGAAAGATGAGGAATATCCACTCATAACTGACCTTATCGAGTCCAATCCTCACTAAGCAGCTATCTCTATTCAAGCTTTCGTGTGTTATGCCATCAGTTCCGATTATGAAGAGATTCCATATACGTATGCTCGGACAGAGCCGGTGAGATGCTGCAGATGTTTCGTATAAGATGCGAAAATTCAAATCAACCCAACCTTGTTGATTTAACGTAATATTTATGCGATCAGCCACAACACTTCTAAATGAAGTAAAGAGCGATCGGGCTTGAATTATTATATTAGCCAACTTATCATATTTTATATATTACAGCAGTGTCTGGGTGCATTATGTGATGGGAGACTTCGGGATACGGGAAGCCATGTGATCTGGGGTACACGTGCACGCGGCGAAAACGGGCCAACGGGACGGCTCGGTTACACGTGTAATGAAGCTTGGCGGTTACCGGCAATTGGGGAAGGTTGTTGTAGTTAGCAAGTTAGATACGGAAGGGTAGAATTGTAACTAGTGAAATAGCATGTAAATAGTAAAATCGGAGATAGTTATGTGACAATCACGGTCTAGCTTGTATACTAAAGAAAATTAGTTGCTAGAAACTTCGCCGTTATATTCGGCGGCTATTCATTTCTGCACTCCACTTCGACGCCACATCACAAGCAGATGACACCATTCAGAATGAGGTTGCAGCCGGCACACCCCGGATACTCATGAATGCAACTTACTCCGTTTATTATATAACTGATTTCTCAATTCTAGTCCGCTCCCTCAAATACCATTGTTGCTAGTCTAACTCGATCGAGAAGGAGAGTTGGCTGTGAGTCCATCACAGATAACATTTATTAAGAATCTTAAAAGAGAGATTTTCACGTGTCATAAAATTTCAGAAATGACTTGTCTTAACGATTGTCTTGATGATTACGCTAGATCTGCTTGAAATTTTCATGCAAACTCTAACTAAGAAAACCGTATTGCCCCATTGTTTCAAGCATGAAATGCTATTTTGCCACTTTGAATTGACCTGACAGTAGCGAAGTGCGGAAGTGTGTCCGCTTATTTCTCCTCAACATCAATGTTTGGGTGATATGGTGGTTGAACTCTCTTATCTACAACATCAATATTCGGGTGGTATGGCGGTTGAACTCTCTTGTCTACAACATCGATGTTTGGGTGGTAAGGCGGTTCAACTCTCTTGTCTACAACATCGATGTTTGGGTGATATGGCGGTGGAATTCGTTTCTCGATGATATCTGAGCCGAATCAACAATTATACATATATATGTGGCTTAGAGACATAATCACATACCAGCCCCTAGGTTAAGGGGAAGAGCAGTTACTACTGCACTTAAGATGACGGTGAACAAGAAAGCCTTCATGATGGATTAATTAGGTGTGCTTTATGATGGTAGTAACAAGGTTAATTCAATAATGCATCCTTGAGAAGAGTGAAAGTTCTAGCTTTATATACTTTCTCTCAACTGTTGATCTGCACAAGTCTACGTACTACTTTCATCAACGTATAGAATCACTCTTAGTCGTAGGTCTCGCAGCCTTATCCTGAATTCAAACCCGAGCTTCCTTATGTATAATAGTCAGTCCCGCTGAAGCAATAATACCTGCCATTTTTATCGGTCTTTATATAGTATCAAAACCTAAACAGATGTGCTACGC
Organism: Scytalidium lignicola; assembly: GCA_002812745.2. Classification (NCBI taxonomy): domain Eukaryota; kingdom Fungi; phylum Ascomycota; class Leotiomycetes; genus Scytalidium; species Scytalidium lignicola. The sequence continues at coordinate 92,897 of NCSJ02000026.1, forward strand.
TTTGCCTTTTTCGCCTTCCTTTCATGTCTTAGCACTAAAATCAATGATTTGAACAGATTGAGGGGAAGACTCACTACGGACCCACTCCCACATGCTCCAAGAAGGACCTGAAAACTGATAGTAATCGATTGATTGAGTATACCATATCCGTATTAACTTTGTCACTAGATGAACAATATTAAAGATTTAAATGATGTTAAGCACTATTAAATAAGGGCTCAATTTAAAACAGTAAAAATCAATATTGTAATATTATGTGAAGGAATATTTGATATAGTTTCTTAAGCCTTGGGCTCTAGTGGCATGTAAGTTTAGGAGCTAATCATCTAGCCTAATTAATTATTCTCTTTAGCTTAGTCTAAATATTATGACTAGAATTAATCTATTTCGTATTGTTGCCTCTTACATAACCTCACAGTCTTTCTTGAATAGGAAGGTCAATTATACCATGCCTAGCGGTGAGGGATTATTGGATGCAGCCATGTAAGAGAATCACGTACATACATTAGGATAATCTTAGAAGTACAGTGATAGTGCTAAGAGCATTTAGGAAGGTACTGCTTAATTGATGTAAGTTAGAATCGCTAATATAAGAAACTAAAATTGAGATGATTCTACTATTCTCAGGACGATTCCTGTCTAATATAGACCTCTAGGAGTCTACGACGCTTCGCTTCTCTAATTTTACTTCCATCCTTGGTCACCAAGCAGTCTCATCATGTTTTCTAGTATCCCGAAATACTTGCCGGTGTCGTATATGGGCGATGATTCGAAGGAGGAGATAGTTATGTTCTCTCGAGACACGAGTCCTCGGCCTAGGGTGGCAAATAGATGGCCACGAACTCTGACAATTTTAAATATAACACTGTTCATAATGTCAATCATTTTTCTCACCTATAGTGTTGGGGCTCGGCGCACATACAATAACACCTCATCGGGCTTTGAAAGTCATATTGGTTAGTAGCGATATTTGTACTGTAGATTAGAGTACTCAGTTAATGAGATACTAGCGCCGGTTGTCGAACCTTTCGCTACTCCCACGGAGCATATATTTATCGACAATGAGCTATTTGGGAACTCCATTTTCCGCGAGCTTCCGAGTCCTGAGGTTGATGCAGCATGGGCAGCCATTACTCGGATGGGAGTCACAGCTGTCACCAAAAGTGATATTGTGCGCGCGGGAAAAGACCCAGCATATGTTGTGAAACACCCAAAAGACCCAGATGCATATATGGTGATGATAAATGTCAATCACCAGCTCCACTGCCTCAATAGTATCCGAAAAGCCATGCATCCAGACTACTACTATCCAGATGGTGTCGATTCACCATTATATCACGATCACTTATACCACTGCGTGCATTTGATACTACAAGTGCTGACATGTAACAGCGACCTTGACCTCGTAACCTTTAACTGGGTGGAGCAAATAGACACACCGCAACCAGATTTCTCTGTTAACAAAGTTTGTCGAAACTTTGAGAGACTGAAATCTGCACAAGATGCAGAGTGGATGCGACTTGAGGACTTGATGGTATGGCCCAAGAATGCTGGAGAGGCTGAGATACCTATTTGGGATGAATATCTTGAAAGGTTAGGGTTAAAAAACTCAACAAATAGCTAAGATATTTCTCAGTTTATGTATTTGTAGTTGTATATATTGTAGATCATGGCCTTCGAGAGAACACGAGGGCTGCGGAGGCTAGCACCGCCAATAAAGATGTTGCTTAGTTCGAGCAACCCTCCAACTTTCCCAGCTACGCAATCGTAACGACCTTGAAGTCTGCATATCTCCCTTGAGTCAAAATCATCTTTAATCGTGCCACCACTATCACCATGAAGCTTGTGATCGGTGGTTCGACCGGCTTTGTCGGTGCGGAGCTCGTCCGCCAAGGTCTTGATAATCCAGCCATCACCTCCCTCGTCGCTCTCAGGCGGCGCGAGATCACCGACCCGCCAGAGCCCGGACCCTCCGGCACAAAGCTGAGGTCAGTCGTCTGCGACAACTTTGAGATCTATTCCGACGGCGTTAAGAAAGAGCTAGAGGATGTGGATGCCTGCATCTGGTATGGCCTTTCTCCTTGTGTCATCTTCACTACTTTTTCAACACCTTTTCATTTCATATCTTACGCCTTCCGTGGTTCCCCTTCTCGCGTGGCAATAGGTGATCAATCAGCTCAGCGTAGTTTCATAGTTTTATGAGAGAAGTAACTGACCTAGAAATAGGACCATCGCCGTGACACCGTCGAAGCTCAAGACCATACCATTTGAGGAGACATGCAAGATTTGCCGTGACTACGCCACCACGGCTATCCAGACTCTTGATGCCCTCCGTCACCAGAAAGACGGACCGTTGCGTTTTATCTACATGAGCGGCCATTTTGCACCCCGCAGCCAGTCTGAGGTGCCGAAAGAACTGCGCGACCACGGCCTCATCGACTACGGCCTATTACGAGTATGTATGGATAAATGAGCTAACGCACGTACTTGGCCATTCTCCCCAGTCTCTTTTTTTAGTTTCCTTTGCCTCCGACTATGTTACATATCAATGCTAATGGGCTGCTTTAGGGCGAAGCAGAGACGCAAATCCTCGCATACGGAGAGCAGTCCAACGGCGCTGTCCAGTCCTGTGTCGTAAAACCTGGGCTCATCAACGCTCCCGGCAAGGAGAAGCGGTCTATCCCTGGCCTGCCGAGCATCGACCTGCTGGACATCTCAGCAGCCTTGTTAGACCAGATCGTTAACGGGTTCGAGAAGGACACGCTGAGTAATGCTGACATGATCCGGATTGGACAGAAAGCTTAAGTCTTAATACAGTCCCCCCCCCCTGAATCGGTGTCGAGTGGCAAGATTATATAAGCTATTAAAGCCAATCAAAATGGTAGATTCTAGAAAATTCTTTTTGTAATTGGCTATTATACCCTGGTTCACTTTGCCACTCGACACCGATTCAGCGGGGGGACTGTAATTAATATCTTACTGCAAGCTTTGAAAATTAAAAATGTCTTTTTTAACAAAATTGTTTTAAGTATTAAAGTAAAGTGTATTATGATTATGATTATGTTATGAATTATAAGCAAAAGTAAGGTTAAAACTAATTATAACCTGAAGTGTAAATGAAAGACTACATGATTTTCATGTGATAATGTAGTAGGGAATTCCTATTCCCTATATATGTACCTTCCGTATCTTCCGTACGGAATACGAGCGGAAAGACCCGTATGGAGACCCCACAACCCCAGATTTCCCCACACTTTAGTATTTAATATATAGAATAGTAACTATCGTAGTTACCATAATCAAACCTTCCTTTCTCCTATTTTACCACACCCTGCCATTTGATTGATTGATTGATTGGTTGGTTGGTTGGTTGCTCAGCTACACTCTATGAACCTCATATCGCTACCGTACGTAATCAACCACACAACTTGATAGCACGCCCACAGTATAAGTGGGAAAGCCTTTATAGATTATATATACAAGCTAAGGTTAATTAGCCGGACTGGAAGCTTACAGATAAACTTATAGAGTGAAAGGTTATAGGAAGCCAAGGGAGAGCTGTGGAGGAGCTTATACTGGAGTTAGTAAGCCTAGAGAGGCCTGTGAAAAAGCTTATACATATATGCAAAGGTTTACAGGTGTCTGTAAGCCTTGTTATAATGGGAGAGCTTATAGGAGGGTTTACAAGCCAAGGAGAGCTAGGAAAAGCCCGTAAGCCAAACAAAGTTTTGCTCTGGCTGTATTCAATTAAGGCCGAGTTCAAGTTTTGACCCTGATTGGACTCGCATAACCTGTAGGAAGTGCAACGCTATATCTAACTATCGCAGATGACAAAGGCCTATAGTTATACCTACTATAGAACAGGTTACAAACCACATACCAAGTTAGGTTGCAATAGCAGGGGAAAGGGAGCTCATGCCACTTCGAAAAAATTGGATCAAGCGTCTGACAGTAGAAGATTATTTAACCGATGGCCCAATTGATTAAATCAAACCTCTTACTGGCCCATAGAGGAGCTTATTTGAAACTGACAAGATGCTATTGCACTGTACTGGCTAAATTTGTATTAAGCGGACTTAGTAATATATGACTATAAGCGACGCCCAATACTTTACTCAAGTCCCCGTTAACGGCCTTGGCCTTTAAAGAAAGTTTATAACATCGAGGCCTGACTTATAATACGGGCCATGAGTAAAAATGCCTTTCAACACACTGAAACCGCTCCAACACTCCTTACTCTCCGCAATTTCACCACGCAATGGTTCCTCATCCCGCAATGCACTGGCACCGTCGCAGTCATCCTTCACCAATTAGACTACCAATTCCATGCCCTAGGCATAATCTCCGAATAATATAGGTATAGGTACTGTTTCTCACAACGTCACCCTACGACTTACCATCTACTTGAAATATACCGCAAATGCTTTATTAACCGATATCAACGAGATCTCATGTCTATCCAGCATTTCTATCACATCCACTACCATTATTGTCAGGAGTCTTCAAGATATCAGCAGCAATCAACGTACCAGTAATCGTAGCCTTGACGGTAGTAGGCATTGCGTTATGCAGCATTAAGAAGTTTTGCTAGGTATAGACGAGGGATATTCCTAGCTTAAACAGCTGCTCAGCTAGTTAGGTATGCGAGTATTTTTGCAGGGTTTCTCACGTGAGGATACAGGACGTTTTAGGTGTATATACGGACGCAGCTACGTAATTGGGAACGCTGCTAGATTCTCTGGCGTTTACAGTCTGGTTAACAGCACTTATAATCATGGTTGTTACAACCTGCATTGTAAATACCCTGTTTACAATCAGAGGAGTAGCTAGTGGAAAACTTCTTGGTCTGGAGAAAGAGTAGAGGAAAGGAGCATATATGGGAGCATAGGGAAGAGGATCGAATTGGAGGAAGAGAAGGCTCTGAGAGACGGAAAGGAAGAGAAGACGATTTAGGAGACTAGGGAGCTAATTAATATTAACAACATTGAATGATTACCAAAATTTTTGGATCCCAAGTGCTGTATAAGGTTAATTACCTCGTGATGACACTTCCACTGTCTCAGACCCGGTTATCTAGGAACGAGGTTCTGGAGGGACCGTGCCCACGCCAACCTTAACCCAGACAAAGACGTCAATGAACAATGTAATAAATGGATAAATTAGATGGACCTCGATGAATAGGGGATTGGATTGGTTGGGCACTCCTCGTGTGAAGAGAAAACGTCTGAATTTGGTGCTCAGTACATAGGTATTTCGGTCTCCAGTACTGAACAGCTTACAGTACGAATTACTCCAGTATTTTTTGAGGGTACAGTATGTGGGGTGCGGATCGATACAAGTGACTGGTGATCTTCAGACGCAAACCCCGAATTTGAACGAGAACATCCTCAATAAATTCCGAACGAAACATGGGAGAAAGAGGACGTTTCGGGGCTAAAGCGGGTAAAAATAGGAATCTAGTGATACAAGAGCCGGTCACCGGTATTGGTCAGGATTGAGAAGCTTCCAGCCCATTAGCAGCTTCAAAAACGACCCGCACTGACTGGGCTCGCGGGGTACAGAGACAGAGGTTCCACGCGTAGGAGGTACAGAGGCAGTGTAATTGAGGAAAATTGAAGTTGGTTCGAGTTTAAGTGAATTACACACAGACTCGTACAAGACACAACACTCTCTTTCTCACACTCTCTCTTTCTCTCTCACGCCCAGGCGGGACCACTCCGATGCCCCGCGTTTGCCGCTCTCCACAAAGTAGCTATCTCCGCACGGCCACGTTGCTGCTACTCTAGAGACAAAAGCCACCATCGGTCAAATCCAGATTCTCTTCTTCTAACTTTTTCTCCAATCCTGTGTTCACGGTTTGTTGCTACAATTCCTTCCCCATACTGTTGCTGTCTTCTCATCGCATTGAGATCCAGGGTTCATTGAGAGATTGAAGCGAAGTGGAGGCACCCCACATAAACCCCAGGAGAAGAGAAGAGATGGCGACAGCGGTCATGACCCAGGTGAGTCTCGAATTCCATCGCACGCTTCTTCCTAGAAGAAAACATTGCAATCCTAATAACTCTTCATGAAGATCGCTCTCGAGTCCCCCAAACCAAACCATGGCGCCTCCGTTCCCGAGTGCGACGCCCTCAAATCCGACGTCAAGCTGCACAATTGGCAGAAGAAGGTCGGAATCGATGCCTCGAAACAAGTCAAGATCGTGAAGATCACGCATATGCGATACCAGCACCCAGATCTTGACGTCATCACTACCTTTCTACAAGACTTTGGGATGAAGGTAGTCAAGAGGACAGAAGATGAAGTATGGTATGAAGGATATGGGCCGGACGCATACGTATACTACGCGAAGAAGGGAGAAAAGAAGTTTTTGGGAGGGGCATTTTTGGTGGAGACTATGGCGGAGTTGGAAAAGTGAGTTTATCCATTAACTACTTATTTCCTTCCTTGTTTGCGCTCATACTGTTCTTACTTTTCTCTTTTGACTATTCTACTGTCAAGGTCACTAACCTCAAACGCAGGGCAGAGAAAATTCCAGGCGCAGGCAAAATCACCAAACTCGACGACGCCCCAGGCGGAGGCTTCTTACTCACCATCATCGACCCAGAAGGCTTCCCAATCAACCTTCTCTACGGCCAAGTCCCAAAAGAAGAACTATCCTACCCACCAAACCTGATCTACAACTACGAGTCGGAAAAGCCCCGCGTACGCTCCTTCCAGCGCTTCGCGCCTGGTCCCGCCGCTGTCCATAAACTGGGCCACTTCGGCCTTTGCGTCCAGAACTTCCCAGCAGCACTCAACTTCTACTTGCACAACTTCAATTTCGCACCAACTGACTTCCTGTACATCGAGGACGAAAACAATGATCCATCCTCGCGGAAAGATGTCGCAGTATTCCTGCACATCGACCGCGGTCAGGACTGCGTAGACCACCACACTTTCTTCATGTCCACGAGTCCAACCTCACACGTTCACCATTGTTCCTTTGAAGTCCACGACTTCGACACGCAGAATCTCGGTCACCAGTGGTTAGAGCAGAAGGGGTATAGCAACGTCTGGGGAGTCGGGAGACATATCCTCGGCAGCCAAATCTTCGATTACTGGTGGGATACCACGGGGAATATTATTGAGCATTACGCGGATGGGGATTTAGTTAATGATGAGACGCCAATTAGTTGGGGTCCTGCAGGTGATGAGGCCCTTGCTGTTTGGGGTCCTGATGTACCGAAGTGGTTCTTGGATTGAAGCTTGGGAAGGTAGCAAAGACTGTTGTCAATTTTGAAGGTAGTGTTTGATTAGGCTGTCCTAGTAGCCTATGTCCAGCTTTTTNATTAAATGTTTTCACCGACAAACTTTTGATAATTATCATCAGTTTCACTACCGGACTTTTTCAACGTTGCGTCGTCTTGAACCCGAGGTCATCTATGTGGGGTGGTGTGGGCCGTCTCCCTTTCTAGTAAGTGGGGTGTAAATGCCTCAGGATTGGACTTTGCTTTCTGATATCCTCATCGCCATTATTAAAATACACTATACAGTATGTTATCAAGTCCATGATTATCCTATAACAGCATGAATAGGATCTATCATTCTATTAAATCATATATTCAAAGTATCCTAGCCATTAGTATGTGTTGGTGAGCTAGTCACGTGGAGATTGCGATCACATGTAAACTAGTCCTAATTAGGTAGCGGGGAGCTATAGCTTTTGGCAACGTACTCCCCTCCACCTTCTGAATACAATCAACCATCAACACAACGAGCATATCACTCATAACGTGACGTGCTATGCGTTACGGAGGTGTACTGACAGTATGGTAAGAAAGTTGTATCACATTGAAATGGCTTGCTTTATGTCATCACAACCTTGCAAGACTTTATTATAAAAGCGAATGAATATGTGCATTTTAAATACAAAGAAAAGGTTCTTAAATTGACAATTTTTTTTCATCACTCGTTTCTCAACAAAATTTTTACCTTGAAACCCAAAGTCATCCTTCTTCATCTTCCCTCCACTACCTCCCTTTGGCCACAGACCCCATTTTTCGATCTCCAGATACTTACGATGAATACTGGCAAGCAGTTGATGGGCAGTATCCATGGTTGCAAGCATAGCTGCACAGACCTGTGTAGCTAGCATCCTCACCGGCAATCGGAACTCCATCTCTTCCATTACTTGGTGGAGGTGGCACTTGGGTGCCATAGGCCGTGCAAGTGCAGGGTCCTGGAGGACAGTATCCAAAGTTGCAGCAGAAGTTGCAGAGTCCGACGTAGTTGCCAGGACCGGTACCTGCAACGCAGACCTCGCCTGGTGGTGGACTGCTGGCGGAGGTGGTCGTTGGTTGGGCGACTGATGTGGTGGTCGTGGGGCGAGCGGTTGTAGTGGTGCTAGTTGGAGGGGGAGGAGGGTTACCACCGCCTTGGGTTGTGGTTGTGGTTGTGGTTCGAGAGGAGGTAGTTGGTGGTGGTGCTGGTGGAGCAGCAGTTCCAAGGGATGGAACTGCAGAGCAGGTACTAACGTGTAAGCCGGCTGTCAGGGAAACCAAGCCATCGTGGCCCAATGGGTCAGAGGGGCCTGCTGGGACGGTTCCAACGTAGGCATTGAAGTTGTAGATACCGCAGATACAGATGGGAGAGATATTCTTGAGTGAAACGGCGTTGAGGACTGTTTGTCCGTTGCGAGTAAGTGAGAACTGCTGCTGGCCAACTTGCATGTCAACTTGGAAGGCTGATGCACCGGCAGGGGCATTGAAGCTCTGGGTGTTTCCACCCGAGTTGATAGTTACCACTCCCGGTGCTGTCAGCAAAGCAACCGCGAAGACCGCATCTTGCATATCCTCATAGCCGTTAGGACGTCCCTCAAAATAGTTCCCACTATCATTGTTAGCAGGAACCATCGTGGTATCTGTAGCGTCGCAGTCGAGGCCCTTAAGAGTCGGGCGGTACCAGTAAATGAGCTCATCGCTGGTGATAAACTGGTTCACAGAGGTAGCTCCAGCGTGGTAAGCAGCAATGAAGGGCTTCGCCATGTCCAGCCACCCATCATGGGGCATGTCGTTTGTCCATTTGGAGTTTCCATCGTCATAATGGATGGAGGAGAGAGGACCGATATAGTGAGACTCCCCGTAGTCGTTCCAGGTAATAATTTCGAGGAATTGGGGACCCAGGGTCAGGATTTCATTCCAGCGGTTGAACCAGAGCAGGTCAGATGGGAAGATCCAGTTCTTACTGTAAGAGACTTCCTATGGGATACGTTAAGAATGTTTACGGCGGACTCGGTGCAGAGCGTGCTACTTACAGGACCGAAGTGAGTGCTGAACCATGCAGAAACAGCTGATTGACAATCATTAACACCACGATACACATTTTGTCGGTAGTTCCTGCAGACTTACGAGCAATGTATGGTTTTCCACCAAGTGCAGCAAGGTAAGAATTATCTCCGTCTTGGACCGTGACATTGGCACCTGGAGTGGGAGCCTTGTTGTTTCCGTTGTTGTCCCAGGCCTGAGGAAGTCAGTACCAGATGCAGCCACCACTTCATGTTTGGAGCTCTAACTAGCGAGCACTCACCATCCAGTTCAAAGCACCATCAATCTGGCTAAAGTCACCCTGTCCCGGGTGGAAATTAGGAGCCCAGAAGACATCCTGACCAGCTGCTGATCGCATGGTTGCAACATCCAATGCATCACCTGCGAACGAGGAAGCAAAGACCTTGCCGTTGACCTTAAGCTGGGCGGGCTGGTTTGCATACTGCGCAATTTTCTGACCGACAGCAGTGGCACCCGAGGTTGGACTGTACCAATTGAAATCGAATGAGATGAAGACTTGCATGCCATTGTTCGCGGCGGATTGATAGGCGTAGCCAAGTTGTTGGTCGGTGTAGCCATCAACACCAATGTTGAGGGCAAAAGCGTCAATACCGAGGGACTTGGCACGTTGCATGTCACTGTCGAAGTCGGCGGGGCTGGTGCGGTCGCCCACAATGCCAATCTGGAGAGTTCAAGTCAGTATTGTTTTCTTGTCTTACAATGCCAATAATAATTATCGATAGATTTTTCTTCCTGGGCATCTCACCATGAAGTGACAAAAAACCATCCTACTGATGGCCTGTCTATCTTCCAGCTGCTCGACCTCAGCAGCCGGTACAGCGTTGGTCAGGGGAGCAAAGAGCAGCCATGTTGTGCTGGCGAGGCGTGCGAGTCCAGATAACTTGACCATGATTCAATGATAGTTTTGGTGATCGCTGGAGATCCAACAAACCATCGAAAGGCCTCACCTCAGCTCGATACTCTTGTGTATTTATATATCCTTTTCCGGTCCCTCGTCACATCTTGAAACTGCCATCCAATCAGGAGCCGCAAGGCCTGGGACGGTCACTCCTCGGGCAGATTGGACCAGAATATCAGTGAAACATCCAGACTCCGTTCAGTGCTATATTAAACAGGCCCGCAGCCTCAGGCGTTGTCGGTGGGCTGAGCCGCGTTCAAGGTCAGATGAGGTGAGCAGCAACTGCCATGTCAAGGTATAGAATAAATTGCAGGAGAAAAGGTGTTCTTCCCCGCAATCAGCAGTACCGGTACTGTGCTGCTAGCTAGCAGTTTCGGGGCGAGAAACCAAGCGACTAAAGTTATAAGTCATTTTGGCTATATATGTCTTGCCAAAGGAGAGGAGAATGCCCAGAATTAACATGTTGATTAAATTAAGTTTGCCGTTGATGAAGACGACTTGATGCCGAAGAACAAGGCCGACGGAGGTTGTTAGGATGGAGGAACCAGTCAGGTGCAAGATGACAAGACAAGCCTTCTGCAACGGTCTTAATTAGTTTCTCGGTCTACAAGTCGAGATGAGATCCATGGAGGCCACGGAGGCGTACCGGTTGACCGTTGTGCCCGGGGCTGTAGCGTGACAGCCCAGCGCGTACCGTCCCACTCTGTTGCCCCTGAATTTCCGCCCACTACAGTACCATCCCCAACTCTCCTCTTTGCCCACGCGCGCATGGCCAAGCGTCTAGAACGAACTTCCTCGGTTGAGCAAACATCCTGCACTCGTTCTCTTTGTGTTCTCTTTTCTCATTCGGTCCTCCAGCTCTACATACAATCGGGCCGCAACGGTCTGAGCGAAAGGGCGAGCTGAGCGAGCTGATGATCTCTTTAAAGATACGAGAACAAGATACCCAGTATCCGGCACGATCCAGCTCCAAATTCTCTATTCCAACAACGGCTGCTCAATCTGTCCTGTCTAGCCGCTGTACTTACTGTATGGTACATAAGATCGGTGGCGCAGTTACTCTCCCCGCACCCGTTACTATTCTTTCTATGGTACATAGGGTAGCATTTTACTCCTACTTCTTTAGCACTGGCTTACAAGTACAGCGTAGTAAGCTACAGTAATATGTCCGTACTGCGTACTGTAAATAAAGACTGCCACGGCATCATTGTTCTGTCGCATGAGCGCCAAGAAGTTAACCGTAGCTTAGATGATTCGGAAATAGTGCTGACACTTTATCCAAGTCAATGGATTGTACCTCCGTAGCTCTGTTATTATCCTATTACTGTAAGTATCTCTGATCCATTAGCCTCGCCACAGTGCACCCACGTTCTCTTGGCAAAGCAACATCACGCGCGATAAATAATTTAACCTTGATTCTTAAAATCTGCCAAAGTTCGAAGAAGGACCGACTCTGCCATGTTGCATCTTGTATAGAGCGAGAAATAATCCGATATATACCCAACCTCACGACACACCAACTCGTGATTAAGTAATGGTCAACCTAATGTCACTGACGAAGCAAGCAAGCAGAGCGTATATCGTTGGTTTATTATTTTTCATCATTTTGCCGAATGGAATAAAACAAGTTTTCCTTTGTGGTCCACCAAGCTTCGAGGGTTTATATTGTTCTTTTCGCTTTATTACAGCCAGATCATTGCCCGCTATGTGTGCTTCTGCCAGATATTTCTCCCCTATAAATCGGTAGAGAATCTGTATTTAAGAGACACGGCACTTTATACTATAGTCTTTCATCTATAACTCTATATTCATCTTAAAAACCGTTGCCGAATCCTTCGTGACAGAAACTACAAGATCCGACACACCCAAACGTCCTGTTGTCACAATCCTCAAAACTGTAGTGATATGGGGAGAATAATATGTTATTCTGTACTAAAGAAGAAAGATGTATTAAACCATGACCGCAATACTTTAGCATAACCTCCAAATACTAAAAATGTGGCCAGAAGCATATCGCTTACCACCTTCTGTGGACTGTCGACCCCTTTAAAGGAAATGAAGAAGGATTCATATATCTCGTATTAGAAGCAGCGAACTCAGTTACTACTTGCATGGAATTCGCACAACCGTTAAGCCATAAATCCCTATCTTTATAAAATTGAACCCTAGATTCCGACCAGCCACTCTCCACGACGATAGTTGGAAAAAGTGCTGCTTGACTTCCATTTAGGAAGAGGAGGAAACCGCCTTTAATGCATGTTTGGTAGAGTCCCCTGCTATCAGTTTGTACCTGGGTTGGAAATTTTGAAAGACTACTGCACGTGCATCCATTCCTTTTGAGTTCCCTTGATATAAAACTGCACTAGAAAACTCCAATGCATCACCTTAGTCATTAAGGTTGTCAACTGTTCTCCAAATTATAGCGATGGTCTGATCCAGCGTTTCTTTGTCCCAGATATATTCCATGCCTTGCAATAGTAATTCAACTTCAGGTATTGCTGTCTCCATTTGCCTTTGCATGATAATAAACTTATTACCCTGAATTGAATATGCGGTTCAAAATAAAAGCATCCCATCTAGAACTTCACGCATGTCTTCCCAGTTTACTACAGTCGGTTGTCCTGGTGCAAGTAGAAGCTCCGTGCCTTTGGATCCCTTTTGGCAGGTGGAGAACTCATGGTTGGTGGGAATTGACGTGAAGGAAATCTAAGGTAGAAAGTTTGAAGTTACAATTGAGACAAAGACGTGAATGAGAGGGAAAAGAGAGGTCCTTAAATAACCATTGTGCTAGTAGTAGTGAATCAAGATCGCAATTGATTGATTTGATTTGATGTTGGTCTAATTACCCCACTGATAGTGTTATCTCATCCCTTGACAAACCTTATCGGCTGATAACCCTTTGGGCGTTGCGGGGCACAAAGACTTCCAACTCTCTGCTCCACCGACCTACCGTACGATTCCATTAGCACAATTGAAACTTTATTTCGACATCCCAACACGTCACAGGCAAATGTCAAGAAATCAAGATGCATCTTGTGCAAAAAGAAGTAAGTCCCGAGGATCACGTCTGCTGCATCTGAGCTGGAACATTGACCGTGACGGTGAAAATAGCTCGATAAACTCGTCATCTCACAACTTGGCCTCCTCGCGCAGAGACGACTTGCAAGAGGCGTAAAGCTTAACCACTCTGAAGCTTCTGTGCGTAGCATTCATATGTTTATCTTCGAGCGTGTTCAATGATCTAATACTGAAAATAGGCATTAATTGCAAATAATCTCCAAGAGGTCTGAACCACTTGCCTGTCTGGTGTTGCCAGTCTTCCATTCATTCATCCAAAGAAAAGACACATCTAATGCTCTCTGAAGCTTATCCGCGATGGCAACCATACCGTAGCCGATCTAATGACGATCGGAGCAACCATGCTTGGTCGTCGCCATGTTCAACCATCTGTATGCTCGACTCTAACGGAGTTAATGGTGGAGGGGACCTTCCCGACTGGAACATATCTCGTTACAGTTCACAATCCGATTAGCTCGGACGATGGAGATTTGGCTAAAGCTTTATATGGGAGCTTCTTGCCGATTCCAGATCAGTCGTTATTTAAATTGCCAGAGGAAAGCGAATATGAACCTACGAAACAGCCTGGTGCTGTAATACCTGTAAAGGGCAAGATTAAGCTGAACGAGGGAAGGAAGAGGATTAAGTTGAAGGTTACTAGTAAGGGCGATAGGCCAATTCAGGTGAGATTTTGTGTCATTATGTAAAGCTAGTATGCTAGATACGTATTGACGACGAAAGATCGGCTCGCATTACCACTTCATCGAAAGCAATCCCCAGCTTGAATTCGATCGTATCAAAGCATATGGATACCGTCTCGATATCCCGGCGGGGACTTCGGTTCGATTTGAACCTGGTGATATGAAGACAGTGGCGTTAGTTGAGATTGGCGGCAACAAAGTAATTCGAGGAGGGAATCATATAGCTACTGGCGTAGTGGATTTATCTCGTGGTGAGGAGCTGGTCAAGAGACTCCAAGAAGGCGGATTTTCCCATGTTCCAGAACCAGCCGGCGACGTGGCACATATCGACATGTTCGAGATTGATAGAGCGGCTTATGTTGCAATGTTCGGTCCTACAGTTGGAGATAAAGTCCGCCTAGGATTTACAGATCTTTGGATCCAGGTCGAGAAAGACCTTACTTACTACGGTGATGAATGTAAATTCGGTGGCGGAAAGACAATTCGAGAAGGGATGGGACAAGCTACGGGCGTGTCTGATTCAGTTTCACTGGATCTAGTAGTCACAAACGCACTAATAGTCGATTGGTCTGGTATCTACAAGGCTGATATCGGAATTAAGAATGGATTTATTGTTGGTATTGGGAAGGCAGGGAATCCAGATGTGATGGATGGGGTCCACAAAGATATGGTGGTTGGCTCCTGTACAGAAGTTATTGCTGGTGAAGGGAAGATTATTACAGCAGGTGGACTTGATTCTCATATTCATTTTATCTGTCCTCAGCAGGTCGGAGAGGCCATCTCTTCTGGTATTACAACTATGCTTGGAGGTGGTACTGGACCTAGGCAAGTAACCTTTCATACCGATAATGTCTGATAGTTGGCTAATAGCAACAGTGCTGGGACAAGTGCAACGACTTGTACGCCCGGGAAGAATTACATGCGTGAAATGCTCCAAGCTTGCGATACCCTGCCTGTGAACATAGGAATCACTGGTAAGGGGAATGACAGTGACCCTCTGGCTCTTCGCGAGCAAGTCATTGCTGGTGCTTGTGGTCTGAAATTGCATGAGGATTGGGGAACAACGCCTTCAGCGATTGATTCTTGCTTGACAGTCTGCGATGAACTTGATGTGCAGTGCCTAATTCACACAGACACATTGAATGAATCTGGGTTTGTTGAATCCACGATTGCAGCTTTCAAAGACCGAACAATCCACACCTACCATACCGAAGGTGCAGGAGGTGGTCATGCCCCAGATATCGTCAGCGTAGTAGAACACAATAACGTTCTCCCATCTTCCACAAACCCGACCAGGCCATACACACGAAATACCCTCGACGAACATCTCGATATGCTAATGGTATGCCACCATCTCAGTAAAAACATTCCAGAAGATGTCGCCTTCGCAGAATCACGTATCCGGGCTGAAACCATCGCTGCTGAGGACGTCCTTCACGACCTTGGAGCTATTAGCATGATGTCTTCTGATTCTCAAGCCATGGGTCGCTGTGGCGAAGTGATTCTCCGGACATGGAACACGGCTCACAAAAACAAGGTACAGAGAGGTACGCTTAAAGAGGATGAAGGAACTGGAGCGGATAACTTCAGAGTCAAGAGATATCTAAGCAAATACACCATTAATCCGGCTATTGCTCAAGGTATGGGACATATTATCGGCAGTATAGAAGTCGGAAAATTAGCAGATTTTGTGATTTGGGATCCGGCGTGGTTTGGCACCAAGCCGACGACTGTTGTTAAGAGTGGATTTATTGCTTATCAGCAGATGGTAAGTGTTTCCCTTTGCAAATTTTCCCTTCCTCTCTTTTATGTATTATTACTGAGCTTATATTACAGGGTGACCCCAACGCCTCAATCCCAACAGTCCAACCAGTAATTGCACGTCCTATGTTTGCAACCTTAGTCCCATCCTCCAAAGTCCTCTTCGTCTCCAATGCCTCGATCGAATCTGGCAACATATCTTCCTATGGTTTGAAATCACGTATCGAGGCAGTGAAAAATTGCAGAAAGATCGGGAAGATTGATATGAAATTTAATGATGCACGTCCGAAGATGAAGGTTGATCCTGAAAGCTACAAGGTCGAGGCTGATGGGGTGCATGTTACTGCGGAGCCTGCGGAGCGGTTGCCATTGACACAGGTGGCCTATGTTTATTAAGGATTTGAATTTGGTTATTATGATATGATCAGCTTTATGAAGGAAATCAGATTGGTGGATGGTATAAGTGATATTCCCAGGATTTCTTCTTTCTTTGAGACTACTTATTACCTGCAAGTATAACTTGTAGTGTCCTATATTTTATAACAAAATTGACGCTTCGTAGGTACAGCGATTACATTTAATAGTTATCACTATTTATGCTGCGTAAGAGTTAATCTATTTCAACAGATAAGGTATATCTCCCATAAACTGTATTTCTTCAGTATTTTATAAAACTTCGCCTTCTTTGCCCAGGATTAAAACTTACGCAGAGCAGACACAAACCATCCTTTGAACAAAAGCACTACTATTACCCTTACACAGAATTATTTACTAGATAACAAGCCGAATTCCCCTATTAAATCAACGTCAACAAACCCCCCTTTCCCCTATCCCCATCCAGTCCCTCACCAATGACAATAACTCGGATACCACCGATCCCGTCTCTGCATATCCCTTCTCCTCCTCGCACAATCCGGACACTCATTATCCCTCGCATTAAGAGCAGGTTGGTGATACCGTGGTTTCGGTCCCTCAGGCTCGGTACAGCGGCCTGCTCTTCTATCATAACACTTATCCCAGGGTTCAAAGTCTATAGGTTTCATATGGCCGCAGGTCCAGACTATGTAGTGCTGGATGCACATTTGAGTGTGTTGTATTATTTTTTTACCTTTGAGGTTGTATTTGAATAGGGTAGGCTAGGGATAACTTTTGTTGGAGAGACTTGAGTTTAACTGAATAAAGATGTCTGTATGACTTTTGTAATAGCAGGCTGATTCGGAAGGAAAGGAAAGAGAGACCAAAGGGGGGAAAGTAAATGAAATTGAATGGAGTTTGATCATGGATGTAAAGTTATTCTCAACTCCTTGAGAGAGACCATTCACGGATTTTGTAAGGTCATGTTGTTAGAGAGCATAGTATGTTTATCTTTCTGAATAAAACTGGGAGGAAGGAGTCACAAGAGGACTTTGCATAGCTACTTCTACTCAACCCAACGAACACGATTTCCCTGGTGATCCCAAGACAAAGACGTTTACACTGTTGCTTCTCGATGCAAGTAGGATAATTGATATACGTTAGGAGCCAGCAACCTAAACCATGGCGATCCATATCTCCCTGTGGGAACGAAGCGGCGAATGAGTTCTGGGTTGATATCCTCAAGAAACGAAAATACGTCCACAAGGCAAATCCATATTTCATAACAAATACAACAGCAGAACTATTAGTAGATTCTTAAACATACGGTATCAGTTTGGGATTAAATAATAGTAAAGACACTCTGAGAGTATCTGCTGAAGAGACTACCGTTGAATATGAATAAGAAATCAGGAGAAGGTTATATCCTATATCATTATATGAAGTGCTATAGCCTTAAATCAAGAGTGGAACCTTCTTCATGTCGTCTAATCATAATCTATCTAAACATATTCTATCATTGAGAAACACGAGTAAGGAATATCTTCTTAACTCGAATGTAACTAAACACAAGATAAGTAACCTATATCCCAAAACCTCTATACGCCTTTCCGTAACATCTGCAACATCTATGTAGATTTAGTACCTTTGATTTCTTCCGCAGTCTTCACTAAAATCTCAAAAGCTTTACGGATGTTCTTCTCATCAGCTAACGGATTCGCACTAACAACTCGTATAGCATAAATCCCATCGACAACGGTTGAAGTAATATATATCTCGCCTCTCTTATTGACGAGCTCGTAGACCTCCTTGGTAATTCGGTCTTGTTCCTCCTTCCCTGACTTATTCGGCACGATGTTGAATACGGTAAGTGCAAAATTCGGCCCGGTAATAATCTCAAAGAGATCCTTCCTTGTTTGCAATAATTCTGCGAAAAGCTCTCCAAGTTTGATATGTTTCCGAATATGTTCCTGGAGTCCCTGTACACCATATGTTCTTAACACGAACCAAATCTTTAGACTTCTGAATCGCCTTCCAAGAGGGATCTGCCAGTCACGGTAATCAGTCACGAGGCCACTCTCAGAGAATTCATTGCGCAAGTAGGCTGGCATGATGGATAGCGCATCGATAAGATCTTTCCTCTTCTTCACGAATAGGCAGGAGGCGTCGAAGTTGGTGAGAAGCCATTTATGCATATTCATATTGAAGGAGTGGAAGTGTTCCGTTGATGATGTTAGATGTTGATATTCAGGACAAACTAATGCTGCTCCGGCGTATGCTGCATCAACATGCACCCATATCTCACCAGGCTGGTCAGGCGGTGCATGCTTGGATAAGACGCTGGCAATACCTCCGAAGTCATCGACTGCACAAGTACTTGTTGTGCCAATTGTGGCCGTGAGGAATATTGGCTCAAGGCCTTGAGCTTTGCATTCAAGCAACACTTTCTCAAGATCATGCCCTGTGAGAGCGAAATTGTTTTCCCTTGAGACTGGAATAGAGCGATATCGCACACCTGCAATCTGTGCTGCTTTCTGAGTCGAACTATGTGTCGACGCACTCCCTAATGCAACCATTGTGCTCCGTTTATGTGCTATTGCGTTCTCTTGTTCTTGGCCAGATAAATGAGCTGTTGTCTCTCGAAGGTATTTATCCCGTGCCGCCACCATGACGGTCACGATTGCTTCAGATGCCGACCCTTGAATCACTCCGCCTCCGTGGGTAGTCGAGAGGTAGCAATCAGGGAGGTTGAACAATTTCACAAGCCAATCCATCACAACTGTTTCTAATTCGGTTACTGCTGGCGAGCAAATCCAGTTGAATGCCGGGGCAGTAAATGCTGCAGAGTAGAGCTCGCCCAGCATACCAGGGAAGGAGGATGAAGCGGGAAAGAATGCCATGAAATTTGGCGATTGCCTAGAGAGTTGTCAGGTTTAATTGGGTGTCGTGCGTGAACTCAGGACTCACCAGTGAGTGAGACCTGGAAGTATCTTAGTCTCGATGTCTTTCTGAATATCTGCCCAAGCCTCTCCTTCCTGTGGTGGTCCATCCGGAAGGAGCTTCTTGAGATATCCAGGCTCGACATTAGAGACGACCCGTCGTTGTTCTATGGTATCGTAGTAATTGACGACTACTATAGTTAGCAAGAATACTTGAAACCTGATATGGATAGTCCATCTTTACTCTCATCTATTGCTGATGTAGCAGCCTCTTTGAATTGTTTCGAGTCCATAATTGCTGATTAGGGGTACAAAAGCGGGTAAAAAAANCAAGAAATTTTAGAAAACGATGCTTTAAGAAAAACAAAAAAAAGAACGAAGGAAGGAGACTTTGTCAGATATATATATATACTCCAACAATATATATACATAGGAGAGCCTTGCCTCAGTTCTAACTACCTCTGTTGTCTAATGGGAATGTCAGGGAGGAAAAACTATGAAGTAGAAGGAGGTTGAAGACGCTATCCGGGTATTGTTATGAGGGGTCAAATTGCATGTACCTTACTGCAAAGTTAACTAGTAATGTACATAGGGTATTCCCCCGCTCCTTATCTGATACCCGGATGAGCATGGACGGGGCGGAAAGTTTCCGGTTTATCACGTGAGCATAAATAATGCAGCCCTTTTCATACTTGATCTAAATTTCGGTATGATCATTATATTTAGATAAACTACTAGCAAAACTCAAAGAAAAGTATTTAAAAAANCATTTCGCACCACGAATCTATGAGTAATAAATTAAAGCAACTGAATCGAATTATTGTATGCCTTCTATGACAAAACTTTTAATATTATGGTATCTTTTAAGGAATCAGAGTTGAGATCTCTCGTCTTTCTCATGCTCTATGTACTTCATAGTACTAGCCCAAAACAAAATGAAAATATTGCGCCTTGCAATGCATCTATAACATCAAAATGAAAGAAAGCAAAATAGCCAACACTACCACCATATTTAATGCGTCCTTCCCAAACTTTGCAAGTTTACCAGTTCGGAGTATCTTCCACCTTTCCGCATCAACCCCTCGTGGTCTCCGCTCTCAACCACGACACCCTGATCGAAGACATAAATGATGTCCGCCTTTTGAATAGTGCTCAATCTATGTGCAACGGCAATGGTGGTTCGTCCTTTAGCAGCCTTATCCAACGCAGCTTGTACGACGTGCTCGCTCTCACTGTCCAACGCAGATGTCGCCTCGTCCAACAATAAGATCTTAGGGTCTCGGAGTAATGCACGAGCAATTGCGATACGCTGCTTTTGACCACCTGAGAGGAGAGAGCCTTTGGAGCCCACGACTGTGTTAAAGCCTTCTGGTAGGGACATGATGAAGTCGTATATGTTGGCTTCGCGGCAAGCAAATTCGATTTCTTCGTCGGAGACGTTTTCACGATCAGCACCTAGAAGAACGTTTTCTCGAATGGATCCTTGATATAGTGTAGGTTCTTGGCTAACAAGAGCGATGAAAGATCTGTATTCATTAATGTTAAGAGAACTGATCTCCTTCCCATCCACATAGATACCTCCAGCTAGAGGATCATAAAATCTTTCTAGGAGGGCAATAGTCGTGGATTTTCCACAACCTGAGGCACCAACCAGGGCAATATACTGCCCTGGCTTGACGTGAAGTGTCAGACCGCGGAGGACAGGTTGTTCAGGACGCGTGGGATAGCGGAAATGGACGTCACGGAACTCGACCGTACCTTCCATGGAGGTGACAGGTGCACCATCATTGGACCAGGTGTCGATTTTTGGTTTACGATCGAAGAGGATTTTCAGCTCATTAGCTGCCTCTTTGGCCTTGCCCATGTCGGCTGTAAATATGTTAGCGATCTATTACTCATGAAACAAGAGGAATGACACGTCAGGTATAAAATATAGAAAGTAACTTACGAGCAAACGAGAAAATCGTTCCAGCAGATTGTGCTCCGAAGATAACAGACGAGAAGCATACGAAGAACTGGAAGAGAGTATACTCTCCTGTAACCATTCTGTTACCGCCGTACCAAAACCCGAGTGCAACGCAAAGGAACATAAAACTCTGGCTTGCAGCATAAAGCAAACTCGATTTTAAAATAGACATTAAACTCTTCCTTGCTTGTGTTGCAAGTGCATCATGATACTGTTTCAAGACATCGTGTTCTCTCGTCAAGGACGCGACAGTTCGGATTGCACTTGTAGCTTCACAAGCAAAGCTGGCACTCTTTTCGTAAGCTTTCTTTGCACGCTGTTGGAATCTTGCAAGCATCCAGAAGCGCAAGAATCCACATGCTAGCAGGACTGGGATAGTGGAGACACAAACAAGAGCTAATTTCCAGGCTATCGAGATTGAGAGAACAATGGCGGCAATGAGAGTTGTTATGACAGTGAGGATGGTACCGAGAGTGACACCAGATAGACCTGCGACATGCGTAGTTTCTGTACTTAAGAACGATGTAAGCGCCCCAGAAGTGTTTTCTTCTCTATCAAAGAACTCAATATCTTGGCGAAGCATAGTCCTAAATGCACGATCTCGGACACGGTGGATTAATCGTTCAGAACAGAATGCGAAGGCGATACCTTGACCACAGAAAGCGATGAATTGAATTATGGCGAGCATCAAGTACATCAGTGACCAGAAATCCACATCATGCCGAATCTTGTGGGCGAATATTTGGGGAGGTAATGATAGGGTGAGAATCTCTTTGGCAAAGAAGACAGCTTGTGTTGGGTTACCTCCTCCGCAGATAATAGAGAAAATGAGACCAAGAAGCATATAATGTAACTCGGTCTTGTTAAAGGATGCAATTAATTGGATAAGCGTCCATAGCCCATAGTGTTTCTCTGCCTCGGGTTTTCTGTTCGCTAGTGCCATAGAAGATTTGGATTTCGTAGTGTCTGTTCTGTTCAACTTATTTGCAATGTTGACATCATCTGGATCTTCTTCGTAATCATGGGATTCCTCATCCTTCTTCGATGCTTGTCGTGCGAGTCTATCATCTTCAGCGTCTAACAGTTCCTGTTCCTCGGGAGACAGTTCCTTTGCTGCAGCAATTTTCTGCGCCTCAACCAGGTTGAAGTATGCACCTTGTTTCTCCAATAACTCATCGTGGGTACCCTGTTCAATGATGGAGCCCTGGCTCATAACGACAATATTATCGGCGTCTTTAATTGTGGATAAACGATGGGCAATGGTGATAGTTGTGCGTCCTGCAGAGGCTACTTCTAAAGCGGCTTGTACGACGCCCTCAGACTTGGTATCCAACGCAGATGTAGCTTCATCGAGAAGCAGAATCTTAGGGTTGCTAACCATGGCTCTAGCGATAGCAATACGTTGTTTCTGGCCACCTGACAGTAAGAAACCTCTTTCTCCAACATTTGTCTCGTATCCTTCTGGAAGAGCCGTGATGAAAGCATCAGCGTTCGCCATTTTGGCAGCGTCAATAACCAGGTCCCTTTGCTTGCTCATTTCCAGATGCTCATGAGGAGTACCAACAAGACCGTATCGGATATTCTCGAAGATTGTTGTGCCAAAAAGTGTAGGTTCCTGGCTAACTAGCGAAATCTGTTGCCGTAACCAACGAAGGTTGAGGGTGCTAACGTCATGACCATCGAGGAAGACCTGACCTCCAACTGGATCGTAAAACCTTTCTACCAAACCGACGATTGTACTCTTGCCAGATCCAGAAGCGCCGACCAAGGCCGTCTTCTTGCCTGCAGGAATGACAAGGCTCACATCATTCATGACTACGACTTCTGGTCTTGAGGGGTAGATATGCTTTATATGTCTCAACTCGACGGTACCTTCAACGTCTTCTAACTTTTCCCCGGCATCCGTAACAGGGTCCAGGGGGGAAACCCGATCAATAGTATTGTAGATCTTAGCGGCTGCTGACATGGCGGTTGTGAAAGCCTGTGCGTTAGGAGCTACATTGCCTAGCGAGAAAGCTCCAATCATGATAGACATCAAAATGGTCAGAATATGCGACAGTGTGATTTCTCCCTTAACTAGATACCTGCTGCCCATCCAGAAAGCCAGGCCGTAGTTAAGGTAGATCACCATGAACATGCCACCAATCATCACACCAAGGATGACCTTCAGCTTGAAACCGTAAATCTCGGCTTCCTTGAGATGCCGGTCGTATTCTCGAGCGAGTTTGTCCTGGGTGCCAAATGCAACGGCGTTCCTGATTGATGCAATGACTTCCTCGGCCACCGAACCCCCAAGAGCGTAGGATTCTAGAGATTGCTTACTGAACTTGATGATGAAGGAGGAGCCGCCACCCATGATGAACGTGATTGCGAACACGGTCGAGGAGAGAATGAGGGTTAATTTCCAGGACTTGATGAAACCAATAACAAAAGCAGTGATGAAAGTCGCAACCGCACTCAGTGTCAAGGAGACCTTTTCACTCATGCCATCCTGCACCAGATTCGTGTCAGCCGTGATCCTAGTGGTGATCTCACCGGCCCCGAGCTTGTCGAAAAAGCCAATATTCTGTCGCATGCAAGCTGCAAGATACTGTTCCCTGATCTTCCCACTAATATGTTCGCCGGTATATATGAATCCCACCGTGGCGATGTAAACTGTGATGAACTCGGCGATTGCGATGTAGACAAGGTACAACACCAGGTGCGATATTTCGTGCTTGAAGTGGTTGTGGTCGAAGTTACCCAGCGTAAGTCCTTGAAAGGTGCCGGCCAGGCTTCCAAAGACGACGGTCATCAGAGGGATGGCCGCGCCAGCTGCAATGGCGCAAATTGCGCTGACAGCTATGATTATGAGATCCGTTCTCGTCGAATATCTGTAGAGTTCCTTGAGACCGACCTTCACAACGGGGACATCGACCTGGCGGCGCAGAATTGTGGCTTCATCAGGTGGGAGGTGAGAATAGATATCTTCGTCGGTGTTTTGGTTGGCGCTGGCCTTGACAATCTTCGAGTCGAGCTTACTTAGATCAGGTCCTTCGTTAGCAGATGGGCCTTTAGCTTCCTTCTCATGAATCGGATCCGTGTGATCATCGCTGGAGCCGCCATGACTTGAAGATGGAAGCGTGGCAGGCAACGATGCCCTCTCTGCGTCTTTCTCTGGATCGCCTGCCATATTTGGCGGCTTGAAGGTATCTGGGGGCCAAGGAGTTCCTTAATACTCCTATTCTTTGCTTCGAGTGCAAGACTGGGGAGTGGTCGGTTCAATATAAGAATTTCTGGGTGGCTAGGAGGAGTGCCAATTGTGCTGGTGATCGAATGCACACGCGTACGCACACAACACAACCGAAGCACTTAGGGAAGGGTGTGAAGAACAGATTGAAGGAGGGACAGAGAAACCGTCAACCAAGGTCGGCGGGGATTAGAATTAGAAGTAAGACCTGAGGGACAGGCGCAAAAAGGCACGAAACGCAAGGAGAGAGAGTAACGAGCAGAACTCGAGGATGGTTCTGCATCTTTGTATATCTACTACGGCCCATGCCCCCCATAGCGACGGGCGGGAGGTCTCAGAGGAATTATCCCCAAGGACGGAGGTGGCCAGTTCCGTGCTGGTGGGAGATACTAATTCGGGCGATTGGGCCAATGGGCGCGCAGCCATTGCGAGAACCTGGAGGGGCGAAAGGCTAAAAGAGCGAAAGCGAGATCAATCCGAGGCGCTAAACGAGCTCCCGAGTAGACTTTCTGGAAGCGCCTTAGCGTGCGAGCCCAGAGCCAAAAGCATACGTTTCCAGTGGTCTCCTGCAGTCTCTCGTTACGGTATTGCGCTGCCTCGCACTCGCCTATCTGCAAAAACGAGTACGCAAATAGTTGG
Organism: Scytalidium lignicola; assembly: GCA_002812745.2. NCBI lineage: Eukaryota > Fungi > Ascomycota > Leotiomycetes > Scytalidium > Scytalidium lignicola. The sequence continues at coordinate 117,767 of NCSJ02000026.1, forward strand.
ACGGAGTAATACTACTACAGTAAGAATAATCCAGTCATGGAAGTAATAAATCAATGGCCGCCCCCTCTCGCTACAACTTTCCAGGTGCCAGACGCTCGGTTCGGGCTGTGGCGTGGCCTTGCCGGTGATGACTCTACCGGTCAAAACCCAGGGAGTGCTGGTCGTCTAATAGTTAATACAGCACATGTAATAAGTTCCTCCGTCCTTACCATGACACATGCATGACAACATGAGTAACTTATCGCGGTCGATCTGCCAATACCAGTACGTCTAATTACGCTTTCATGTTGTTCTGAGCCATCGGAGCTTTAAGGTAGTGTGTCATGAACGGCTCTGCCTGTTCTCTAATCATCTTGCCTTAGAGCAGATTCTCTCAGGGATGGCCCTGATTGATGATTAGGTTATTACACTTCGTCTGACCTCAATCCCAAGTAAATTCCAATAATGGAAAAGTTATATGCCACCCTTCGTCTCTCCCCTCCGGATTCCAGCCAACCGAAACTTAATAAAGTATAACCTACGGTAGTCTTCTGTCGCAGGCATCATCATCAACACGGTACCGTGCCGTAGCATCTCGTGCTTCCTTTGACACGGATCTTCTTCGCAGCCGGTTCCGTGCTTACTTGGTACTTTACCCTGCACGCCTTGGTAATGATTCTACGGCAAATTAATCGACAAAGGCAACCTGGACTGTGCGACTGGCAGTCAAAGATGTTTCAGAAATTGAGCAGGCCTTGCTCTGTGCCACAGGCCCGCTTTGATAGCAACCCCAAAACATGTTTTTTGCATGTCCAGTGGCTTCATTCGTGACAATAAGACGGGGCAATTGAAGCTCACCGCGCCCGACAAAATATCTTATTTGCTTTAAAATTCTCATCACCTCATATTTGCACGGGGGAATATGTCTGCCTAATGATACAACTCATTATACTATACTTCAACCTTGGGCTTGGTGTTTACTTGAATTGGCTTGACTTTGCTCAGAGCAGTTGGTTGGTTACCTTGTTGGGAAACCATTGCGACAATACGATATTTCATTGTTGATAGACCAAATAAAATGCGCCGCCTATGAGCCACACGTGCCAGCCTTGTCTCTTTACGTCCGTACTGTTACCTTGTCGTGCTTGTTTCTCGGAAGCAGCCTCAGCCGAATACCATAGCCAATCATCTTCCTTCTGGCGGAAACTTAGAGTTTCCGTACCGACTTCTTTGGTGGACATTGACCGTGCCGTACTCATTAGGGCGGAGATAAGACGGAGTTGAGAGGTATTAAGATTATGCACCGTGTCACCCTTGGAGAAATCTTTTCGTTTCAACGCGACCCTCCTACAGTACTGTACGAGGCCACCTATCATCGTTATCAAGTTTCTCGGGACCGAGAGAGAATTATTCAGTCTGCATTACTCCGAATCTCCACGACAAAATACGATATTACATATGTTGAGCATCAAGCAAAGTTAGTGGTCGTAATTAAATGCCGTTGTTGAGCTCTCGAATTTGACGCCGTCGGTCCTGCTTAAGCCTTTGGGCTGGGACACTATTCCAAGTTCTGGATTTTTTTGCAGCTTCCTCTTTCGTGCAAAAAGTAAGCTTACTGACCATGGATGGCAGGAAGTTAAGCCTTCCTAAAAATTGAGATTACTTATTGTTGATAAAAAAANCATGGCGCAAAGACTAGGATTGTCTCCTGGCATTACCCCACTGCTCCTTCGACCACAAGGCTAGCAAGTCAGCAAGGCTGACATAGATATCCACCATTCTTTCTGATACTTCTTGGTAAGACGATGCAGGTAACTTAACTTTTTATTATGTACGAATGTCGAGCGTTTTTTAATGCCAAATTTCAATGTCGGATCTATTCAGAATTTCTCACTTCAAAATATGCTGCAATTTAGTTTCTGACCACCTTTCTCCCCGCCAGAGCTAGCAACTTGCACACCATTCTTCCCATTGAACAAGCTCACTTCTAGCACACCTATTATTTTCAGCCTCTTGCCTGAAGCCTCGATTAGGATAGCCTTCCATGAAGTGAAAAGACACAATTGAAGCTTCCAAGAGTCGAGAATAATAGTATTATTAATTATGCTATATATTCATGAGAACGTACTACACTTACCTACAACACATATGAATTTCTTAGCCACTGTTGCAACTAACTTCTCTTGGAAAAGAGACGCTCTACCACATTTTTTACAATTCAGATTATCAATCTCAACTGCATCATCAAAGGCAACATCCCAAGAGCTTTCACTTTCCTTTTAAGCCTAAATCTACTCTCGTGTCGATTAGCGGAAGATTATCAATACTTCCCAAGGCAAGCCGGTTGATTTTCATTTCTTCTTGTTGTTGTTTGTTCTTGTTGTTCATTTTTTTTTGGTGTGTGTAATTGTGTGTTACGTAGAAGTATTCATTATCCGTTGAAATTTAAATCTGAATACGATTATAGAAGTTTTGATGAGAAGAGAGCGGAGATGGGAGGAGGGTACGTCTTTTCTCGGTTTCAATACTGTTTTTTTGCTTCTATAGAATGGGTTTTCAGTTATTCGAGACATATACTAGATATTGGTACACTACCGATAACACGTAGCACGTCACGTATATCGTTATATACTAATTGTGTTGATGGTTGGTTGTGTTCAGAAGGTAGAGCAGCTATAGCTCCCCCGCTACCTAATTAGGACTAGCTTTCATGTGAGCGCAAACCCCCACGTGAGAAGCTCACCAACTAGATATATGTACTACAATATGAGTACGCTTTTAAAAGCGATGGCTTAAAATTACAGTGTACTGTAATTATAAGATATTTTAATAGTTGAGTACACTACAATTTTAGGTGATTGAGTGTACTGGAATTCTAAGCTGTTGCTTTTAAAAGTGTACTCACACTGTGATGCATATATTTAGTATGTGCTCGGATTAATTTAAGTTATGTTAGACCCTTGCTGAACTTTGTTTTTTTTTATGGAGACACCCTCGCCGAGGTCGGTTTGCCCCACAGTTTGACTCCCTCCTAAGGTCATCGCATCCCCCCCGTTGAACTGCATCCCGCTTTAGTTTTCCAGCTCTTTTCCAGCTCTCCCTCTCCCTGATGAGTCCTATTGTAATCAACGTCTCGTACATATTTATCAATTCTCCTTCAGAAAGAGACACCAGAATATAATTAATATGTACTTGTATTCTTGTGATTCTCGTCCGTGTGTATGCATAGAAAAGCAAGTTGCATACATAATTCCTTTGTAAAAGAAGAGATCATTTTGATGTGTATGCTAAGTATCTCATGCAGACAAAAGGTCCATTGGAAAGATATATACATATACAATGTAAATAAAAAATTTCACTATCAGAAAAAAAAARGGAGAAAAAAAACTCCCAAATGAGATAATGAGGGACATGAGATAAATATCATACAGTCATTACTCCATAATTTCCATTTCTTCCCTAACCTGCCTAGCCAAATCCCAGATTGATAACCTCCCTGAATGAGAGATTTTACATTCCATTTTTCTTCTTCTCCTCTACAGGTTGCGCTTATGCATTAGCCCTCTTCCGAATACCAACTTGACACTCAAGGGGCTTCCTCAAGAAGCCCTCACGCGTCTCTAACTCCTTCTGATACAAGTCAAACTCATATCTACGGAAAGTCGTACTGATGATAAGGGCGAGCTCCATCTCAGCCACGTTACGACCGACACAGCTTCGCGGGCCGTAGCTGAAGGGGATGAAAGCGTTCTTTTGGCGCTCGTTGAGATTTAACCAGCGATCGGGGTTAAATTCGTCAGCATCAGGACCCCAGATCTCCTTGCTGTGGTGGATGGTGTAGGTAGGAACTGAGAGGACGGTGCCGGCTGGGAAGTGGTGGCCAGAGATGGTGATGCCTGGTCCTGGGGGAACGACGCGGGGAAGACCGAGGGCGGAGGTAGAGTGGATGCGCATTGTTTCTTGGATAACGTTCTGGAGGTATTTAATGTCTTTGACCATTTCAAAGGTGGGGACGGTGTTGGCTGGGATGACGGCGTCGAGTTCTTTTTGCAGCTTCTGGAGCACGCCAGGGGTTTTGACAGTATAGTAGAGGATAGCACAAGAAGTGTTGGATGTAGTGTCACTTCCAGCAATTAGTTGAGTTAGGGCTTCAGCAGTGAGTTCTTGTCGGCCGAGTTTAGCACCAGTCTCGTCCTTGCCTTCCATGAGACGAGCGAGGAGATCTACACGGTCAGAATCCTTCTGCTCTCCGTCAAGTCGTTGAGCGACACGTGCAACAGCAATCCCGGCAAGATTTTCCACGGCTTCTATACCTTTAGAGAAGAATGGGTCTGGAAACCACTTGGCATAGGGCTTGAGCGCTGGGAGACATCCCAAGGTGCCAGAGATCTCACCACGACGGTTGAGGACCTCGACGGCTGGCGCATAGGTAGGAGGAGCATTAGGACTCATGCGGATTTCCGTGATGTCCTTGCCCTTCTCGAGCATGCCGAAAGGAGCACCGAAGGCGAGATCGCCAATCATGTCGAAAGCCAAGTAGTTGAACCAGTTGAGGCAGTCGATCTTGGCGAAGCCGCCGTGAGCGTTGGTAGATAGGCTGTCCCATTGACGGACGAAGACATCGAGGTTCTGGTGCATGTAGATTTCGAACTGGGCAATGGACTTGGCGGAGAAAGTGTGGGAGACGGTCTTACGCTTGCGGGTGTGCTCGGCTCGATCACGAGTGTTAAAGAGACCTCGCTGGATGGAGACGAAAGCATCATAGAATTCACTGTAATCGATTTATTCATTAGTCTCATGAGCTCAAAAAGCAAGATCAAAAANTTAAAAAAAARGTGGTAGAAGCGAGGTTTTGATTATGCCATTGTGAGAGGCATGTAATGTGTTGTCGACTATAAAAGGAATTGAGAGTAGCTTACGACTTCAAGAAACCATTTCCGTGACCATAGATCTGGGGAACTGCCGCATCGTCCGCAACACTGACGTGGTTTGGCTGGATGCGAACGAGTGTGCCATTCTTCTTGTGCAGCTCGTCGACGACCTTATATCGTCTACCCTGCCGGGCCTGCTTCAGGAGCCATAGGTTGCTGAACTTGGCAAAGAATGGCCCTGGGATGTCATTCAGGGCGGTGTTAGCGGTGAAGTAAGGCACGAGGTAGAAAATGAGAAAGGCGACGGGGATAATGTATGGCGTGAGGAGGAGGTCCACGACGGCCATCTTGAGGGATGTCTATATGGGGAAGTCTTATAGTTGTGGTTTGTGTGCTGTCCGTATGCCGTTCGTCCCAAAAAAAATTTGGGCGGTGTATGTCTCTAATTTACGTATGGATATTGAGTTTTATATCGATCCAGCTGTGCTCTTTCGCTACAGCAGGCCAAAGATCTCTTGTTGAATGCAAGGCCTGTCTGTAAGCAGACAAATGCAAAAACTTGCCACAAAGCTGGATAGGACCAGTCTGACGAGTAGAAGTGGGTCAGAGTGTCCGATCCTTCCAAGCGTTGAGGACAGAACAGGCAGGCAGGAGAGAATGAGACCAAAGACGAGGTGGTTTTTACTTGAACATCTAGGACCTCACCATGGAGAGCTAGAGATGATATATATATCCTCAGGCTCAGGTGCGTTCTGGTGTTGATGTAAATGCCGTTGTATGCCTCCGGCTCCACGAAAGGTCGCAGCGCGCTCCACCCCGCATTAAGACTTGTGGAGTTTTGGCGGATGGCCGTCTTGACCCCAGTGAGTGTGACTGGCGACACGCTGATTGGCCAATCTGGGTGCTGCAGCCAATCAGCGCGAGTGCTTCGGCAGTCCCTCAGGGTTGACGATGACGACCTGAAAAGTTTCGCAAAAGCTCACGTAAAAGGCATAAGAGACCGGCTTCTGACAGGATCGTGCTGTGGTGCTCCTGGCTGAGTCAGCACCCCGATCTCATAGGGCCAAATTCCCCGGCCGAACATGCACGCGAGTCTCGGGAGCCAGGCGCGGTACTCGCTGAGCCTGCTGAGCCCTGTCACCTGCCCGCTTGCCTACTCCCTAGCCTCTGTCTGTGCTGCTCGGCCTGGCAGCACGGGTGTCGCGAAGGATGGGTGTAGAACAACAAATGTGGCGCCTCCACAAGATTCCCCCCCCTCTATCTGACCCTCTCCGGATATTGCTCGAATTCACTCGATCCTGGGGTTTCTTGACTCAAGCACAGTTCAGGCCAGATTACTACTCGCCGATTCTTTCCATCCCCTGTGCTGAGATTTGCGCTTTTTTCCCCTTTCACCGTCAGTACCTAGCTCAATGGCGCTGGTGCTTGCATTTGGCTTTTTTGCCTTTCTCATCATTTTCGCTATGGATCAAGCTCTATGCATCTAAATATCTCAAATATGTGATCATTCCATTCCCTCCCTTATCCGCTATCGGAGCCTGTTGCTCACAAATTGCCGCCCTTCCGCCGCTTCTCAACGGCCTCCCGCAATATCGATATCACCTCCCGCGGTCCTGGGCTCCAAACACTGCACTGCCTGCCACAATCACATTGGCTCCTGCATCAGCTGCCTGGTCGATGGTGCCAGGACCTAGTCCTCCATCTACCTCGATGTTCAGGTCTGGATACCGCTTCCTCAGCGCTGTTACTTTGGGCAGTTCAGATGCCATGAACTTCTGTCCTCCAAAGCCGGGCTCCACCGTCATAATAAGCACCATCTAATTTCACAGTCAGCATCTCGATGCTTCTGCATCGAACCATACCACTCGGCTCAGGGGAGAGTGACCAGGGGAAAAAACAAGCTTACATCAGGTCGATCTTTCGCATCCGGGCTTTCTAGAATATCCCATAGCACATCAACACTTGTATTGGGCTTGATGGCGATGCCAGCAAGTAGTCCACAGTCGTGGATATACCGGATTAGCTCCTTAGGACTCGTCTTTTGATCGCTCTTGGCTTCCGGGCTCTCTGCAGCGGTGCTAGATATCGCGGCTTCGTAGTGGAAGCAGTAGAGGTTGCACCCGGCCTTTTGGAATTCCTTTACCCATTTCTTTGGCTGTAGTAACGCGGATTTCGTCGTCAGCAAACTATATGAATTCGAATGACACCCCTGCCATTTGCATGTGGCACAAGGTAGATCTGAGCAGGGAAGGATGGATAGTCCTCATGAGGACAACACCATATAGATGTAGATGTAACCCACCTCTGCAATCATCATATGGCAATCGAATGTGCCCTTTCCATTCTTCTTGCTCGGCTGCTCAACATGACTCCTGATCTTTGTAACCACCGGCGCTCCGAAGGTGAGGTTGGGTACAAAATGACCATCCATGATGTCGATGTGAAGCCAATCCGCTCCTTGAGCTATTGTATCACTGCATTGCCGCCCGAGGTCGGCGAAGTCAGCAGATAGGATTGAGGGAGCGATGATGGCTGGAGGAGACATGATGATGTGGTTTCACGGAGGGGAGTTGAGCTGATTGAGGGGCAATTCTCGCAGTTTCCGCAATTCAAGGATGCAAATGTCGAAGATGCTTGGACTCTACTGGGAAATAATCTAGTTGGCGCTAACGAGCTCGCTCAGATATATTTGAAGTGAGGGTGTGTACAGGTAACAGATGTTGAGAACGCGAGTGTGATGTGAATATGAAACCATAAAGCTTCAATCCAGACCGGTAAATTATTGTAGGCGAGTACCCTCCTACAAGGGATGCAGGGGAGATGTTGAAACCGCAAATATGAGGCATTCAAAGGCAGCATCAATCTTATCTTATCGGCAGACCTGGAGTTGGCGGGGTAAACCGTCCTGGACAGTAGAGTACCTCCCAGTTATATCAACCTGGAAAACCATGAGCAGCAAAACGTAGAAAAGTGTCCAAAAGCAGAGAAGCATTCGAGAATAAGCAGATCTGGAGAATCACTAGTTTGTCCATAAGCTATTCACCAACTTTCTAAAGCCTGGGATGTAACCCATAGCATAACAAGCAAGCCTCCAGCCTCCTGCGAAGCCTGGGGCATGACGTAACGAGCATTAACCCCCAAGGATTACTTATCTTTGAATGATGTGATACGATATAATACGAACGCTGATGTTTTTAGAGGATTTTCAACGCAAAATGGTTGCAGCTGATGGATTGAAGTAATCCCGGCCTGTGGTAGTAATTGCTTCGACCACATATACAACCGTGCTACCAGATCCAATGCCTATGTATTTGTATGAAAGTTTGAAGCGGTCTTTTACTGCTTTCTAGGCGGTACTGCGCTTTGCTATTCAATGATCTCCGTTTAGGAAAATGAAGGGTTTTAATTATGTAGTCAATATCCCTGCATATAACTTTGGCCCGAGAAGCTTAAGTGACTTGGGGTCTGAGGGGATAGCTACCCATAATTATAGTGCATCTCAACTACTACAAGTGCATATATAATTACAAGCACTTTACTACTATAACTAGCTATAATTACAGCGAACTTCAACTTCTACAAGTACTTATAGTTACAATTCACTCAAGTACGATAAATGCTTACAAATATAGTAGTGAAATGCACTATAATTATAGGCACTTGTAGTGATACTCTGTACAGATACATATACTAACAACACCCAATATCTCCATCCACGTATTACCTAATGGTCTACCTCTGATATGATGCATGAAATTAATCTAGTCCTACAACAAACATCAAGCCATAACCGATAGTGATAACAACCCCTAGCGTAATGACACTGGAAGGGATGCCTCGGCTGATAAAGTGCTTCACTTGCAGGTATCGCTGGCCCGTTTGTGAGTCTTCCATCATGATCGCAGCTGTTTACAAAGTTAGAAAAAAAAATCTTTACGAGAAAATTAGAAGAGAACGGAGAACTTACTCATATTCGGGAATCCACTCGTCGGCAAGCCCATCGCAGCACTGCACATCAATGCACCTCCCATGACCAATAAGTTTGGTCTCGGATCATCCATCCCAAGTCCTACGCTATACACCAATGGCAGAATAATCAAAGCTGCAACGGTATGACTGATAAATGTAGCTACAACTAATATTAATAGAGAAAACACAACAAGAACACCGTACAAGCTCATGCCATCCACTTCCTTCGTAATGGCGGTGGCTATAGTGTGAAGAAGTCCGGAAGAATTGACAGCTTTGCCAAGAGATAAGCCACCGGCTGCGAGGATTATAATAGTCCAGAGGAAGTTGTTAAAGTCTTCTTTTGTGAGAATTCCAGTGCCAAAGAAGAGGACCATGGGGATTATGGCTACGATTCCCATTTCGCCAAAGAGCCATTCGAGTTGATGAGTTACGCACCATAGCACAATGGTAGAAAGCGTAACAAGGCTGATAAACCACTGCACTCCAGTGAACTTGTCCTTTACTGGCCGTATGGGCACAATGGTAGTACCTCGGCCAGGACGGAAGCTAACCAGAAGCGTAATCCAAATGAGGAAGATTGAGATGAGACCGACTGGGAGAACCACGAAGAACCACATCCCCCAGGTAGGGGTCGGTGTCATGATTTGTAAGGCAACGATGTTCTGCGGTGATGCAATGGGAGACAACATGCCTCCGATATTAGAAGCTAGAGCAATACCTAGAATCAACGCCTTCGACATCTGGGAGTCAGAGGGAAGATTTCGTAACATTGGCTAAATAATGTGAGTTTAGAAATAGATATTTTAGGGTTTAGTGTTAACACGTACCTGAATAATGGAGAAGCACAACACCGGTGCCGCGACGTTGCTAATCCACATGCTGGCAAATGCTGCAACGAGCATGTTGGTCACAAGAACTGTTCGAGGTCTTGTACCAGCTTTGCTTAAGACAAAGGTAGCGATTCTTTTCGCAATATCGTACTTGGATAACGCAGCTGCAATTGTGAAGCCGCCAAGGAGTAGCATGATAACTGGAGTCCACATAGCGGCGAATATATATTTAGTGGCTGCTGAGGCATCTAATCGAACATGCCGTTCGTCGTCTCGAACGACCCTTAAGATAACAGAGAGAAATGGTATCATAAGCGACGTGACAAAAAGGGGTATTACCTAGGTTCATGAGTTATTGAAAAAATAAGTATAGCATCTGGCTCTTACCTCTGTTGCCCATAACAAGCTTACAAATACTAGCATGGCTAGACAGTTTTGCTGCTCAACCTTCTCCATTATATTAAGGTAGAGCATGGCGAAGAAGATTCCAATGATGATAATGAGAGTAAGCATAGTCGAGCTGAAAAGCCAAGTTGGGCAACTAAATCTCCCTATGGGGGTGACAAAATCCTTCATTTCTGGAACGACATCATCATCTCCTTGAAGGCGTGCTGATGAGGGATCGTTATCAGGTCCTAGCAGTGTCCGCCTCAAGCCCATATTGGCGGCTTGCGCTTTACGCTCTATACCAATCATCTCACGCCAGACAGTGTTCCTTTCCCAGACAACATGCTCTCGCAAGTACATGCGCAATTCCTTTTTGGCAGTAGCAACATCGCCATGGGCGACGATATTTGCATAAGCCTGCTCCATTCTAGCAATATTTTCGTCGAGGTGCTTCATAGTTTCAGCAGTGAATGGAGCGGAGGTAGCAATAACGTTGTTGAGATAGTTCGACTTGAGATTCCGGTCGAGGATTTTGTCGTACTTCTTTAGCACCTTAGAGAAACCTGTCTTGTTCAGTTGAACAAAAGATTTGAGCTCGCAAAGCTGCACATAGAGAGCAATAGCCCGTTTCTTGAGTGTAATTCCCGATGACTGTAGGGTAGAAAATGCCTGCTCTGCATAGTCATAATAACTTGCGCTACCTCGCCGTGTCGACTTAGTAAATTCTGTAGATGCTCGTAGGTCATCTGTCGATGCTGCAGTATATGCGTCAGTTGGCACGCTTCTTCTCCGTTTTCCGTTGCCAAGTTTTGACTTTTGCAGGGCAGTGTTTTCATCATCATAGTCATCGTCGTCATCGTCGCTATCCTCTACTTCTTCGTCCAATGAACGACTGACTGTGCTCATTCTTCTCGGCCTCGTTGTAAAACTGCGGAATATGCTGCCCGTTCTCGGCCTCTCGCTCGTACGGCTTCCCGTTCTTGGTCTTCCATTCTCTTGCCCTTCAGTTTGTTCGACCTCCTCCTCGTAAGACGCTTCATCCGTCAAGAACTCCGATATGTCGCCATATACTTCCAGCTCCTTCAATTGGTAGAACGACGATACCTTTTCCAATTCTACATCGAGAGCTCTTCTAAACACTTGATCTGGGTCTTCTATTGTTCGTATTAGAGGAGCACTTTCGGCATCTTGCCCGGTTGGCGGCCGGTTGACTGTCTTCTCGAGCTGGTAAATGCTATAACAAGTCAGCAAATGGAATCGGCCGGGATAGAAACACGTACAGCTTCTTCAGGTTGCTATAAGCAATGTAATGGTTACTCCAGTCCGGGACGGCGTTGAACTGAATGCTGTGAGAGAACTTCATGCTGTCTGTCTCTTCGAGTCTTCGTAGCTTCTCAGCGCGCTTCTCGTCCTTCCGGCTCCCCCGCGGTTGGTTGTAATCAACAAGTTCGTATTCTTCCAAATCCGCAACATGCGCACGAGGCTGCGCAGAAGTAATCCCTCCCCCTTGCGATCTTTTTAAAGGCAACTTGTCTGTAATATAGCCTTGTGTGTGGCGAATCGCGTCTGTAGAGGAGGGATGAACCGGTGACCCTGATGAGGCTATCGTGAGATTTGCAAAGGAATTTGAGGCCTAGCTAAGCGCATTGTGCGGCGGAGTGATGTCTCTAGTTGACGGGAAGTGGAACCTTGGATTGCCCTTATTCACTTTACTACAAATCTAGGAGTACCGGTCACGTCGCCATAGATATCGATATCATTGGATAGCTGCAGATTGAGGCTTGTTCGCCCTGAAATATATAGCTCAGGTTTGCCATGCATAAACAGAAGCATTTATGCCGTTTATGTAACTACTCCGTATTGGCGATCCTACCCCAAGAATCTCAGCATCAGCACCATATGGTCGCTTATGATTCGCTGGTTATGTACTGTATATTAACAGCACGTGACGTAAAGCTCCCAGCAAATATGGGTTCTTCTCATGTTTTCATTTAGACAAAATTTTAGATTTCTCATAATTTAGGGGAAATATCACTGGTGCTTCTCGTATCTTTTTATATTGATCTGTTGGTGTTTCTCTAGGTGTTCTCATTTCGTAAAATTGGATTTAGGTTACAGGCAATAATTAAACAGTTCGTTCAAGAAACATCAAAACTTCTTACCGCTAGAACAGCTCTCATTCCTTGACTCATCAATTGGATATTTAAGAATATTCCCATCCATATCTTCATACACGTAATCCAATATTGTAGACTCTACCTCCCAGCCCTCATTCCCCCTCTAGGAAAGCTTCTCGCGCTGAGAAGCACCCCTTTGACACTGATAATCTGCGTCTTGACTTTTGAAATCTCGTCATCTTGATCTCCAGTACCCCTCCCCATACCAGTAACCCCATATGAGGCGCCCGCAAAGTCATACCGCCTTGCAGCGCCAACCATATTATCCAGGGATTCCTGTACCATGGAAACACTGGTAGAAAGTTCCTTAGTGCTCTCCTCTTCGGCAGTGTCAAAATCCAAAAAGGATTTGATGTTCCTTGTTAATTCAAATAGACGCGAGCTCTGATTTTCTAGCATGCTAGGCTCGTTTGAGGAGGAGATGGAGTGGGAACGGGATGGGGTTGTTGGCAGCGAGGTCTGCACACCGATATCACGATGGAAGAGCTCCGTAGGGTCTTCTTCTTCACTACTCTCACCATCTACGCTCTCACCAGTTCCAGTTTTGTGTACTTGTCCGATCGACACCGTGGGCGGGATCTCCGATACCACGCCTTCAAGCTTTGAGATAAGCTTCTCTAAATTGGAGGAGGCGGTCTCGGCAAGCGAAAGGCGCGATGATGTGAGAGAGTCAAGCATAGGTGTTATAAGATAGTTATTCGTGCCATAGAGGAGGGTTGAGAGACCACCGAAGAGATAGAGGGTTGTTAGGAGGCGAGTTTTGGTTATTAGTGGGGCGGGCGTGGTAGGAGTTGTAAGGAATTCGGGGTACGTTATTATAGGTGGTACGTTGCGAGGCTGTTGTTGTTGGGGTGGAGATAGTTCTGGAGATATTTGCGATTGAAAAGTTGGTATCTTTTCATCAGATTGATGCGTCTACTCAACTTCATGTTAGTATATATAAGGTGATATAGTTCTTCGATGGCATACCTCTGCTGGAGGTGTTGCTTCGGAAGTTAGCTCTTTTTCGCCTAGTAACTCTTGTATCTCATTCTCCAGTAGACCTTTGCTCTCTAAAAAGGCTATTTTCTTCTCTGTAGAAGCATTCTTTACCTCGTCATCTTCAAGGAATTTTCGAGCTTGGGTAACTACATCCTCTCGGGAGGCAGGTGCAGAGTCTTGTACAGCTGGTTTCGATGGCTCTGTCTCTTTGACTTGCCATGATGGGATGCTTAATGGCTTTTGCTTTTCATCCGGATCACTCATCGTTATAAGCAATTGATGTTGTGGGCAAGACAACTCGTGTGCTCATGCCTTCTCTCTTTATGCTCGGTTTTGAGGTTTAGGCCTCGTCGCTCGTTGCCTCGGCTCAACTGAGGTACCGTGTTATGCAATGATTATATAAACAAGTTTTTGATAAGTCTAGTGCACGGGCCATTTATCACGTGAAAATCACGAGGTCTTTCATTTACGCTTCGGGCTACGGCCGGCCCCGGCCTTACCTTTAACCGTAATTCGTGACGCGGTCATCACAGGAAATAAGTAGCTATCGTCAAAAGCAACTTATATTTAGTAATAATAATAATAATAATAATGATAATAATACCATCACAAAGGGGGNNAAAAAAGCTGCGATCATGACTAGCTATTCCCTTTATATCTCTCTCGCTAAAAACCCCCTTCCTAAATTCCCGGTATCCATTTCCCCCCCTTCTTTCTCATTTCCCTATAGTCAAAAACAACCTATCTCCAACATCACCCAGTCCAGGCGTAATCATCCCCCGATCCGTAACCTGCTCATCCACCCCCGCAACCCAGATCTCGACTCCCTCAGGCCACTCCCCAGCAGCCCTGAGCAGACCCGGCAGCGCGGCAAGCACGGCAATGACGAGCACCTTCTGCACGCCCCATTCTTTCAGGGTCTGGATTGCAGCGGAGCAAGTTCCACCGGTGGCTATTACGGGGTCGAGAAGGATGGCGATATTGGTAGCGGAGGCGCCGGGGGAGGAGATGTTGTGGGGGAGGTTGTTGTAGTACTCTACTGGTTCGAGGGTTGTTGGTTCGCGAAAGAGACCGAGGTGGTGGACTGGGACGGGGTTGGGCAGGAGAGTTTGGATTGCTATGTTTTTTTTGTGGGTTAGATTTTCTTTTTATCTTCTCTCTATTATTTTTATAGGTGTTTTGGCAACTTACCTTCTAGCATACCCAGACCAGAACGTAGGATTGGAACTAGGGAGATTGATTCGGGAGATATGGTGGTGGTTGTGTATTCTGCTCCAATGGGTGTTGTGGCCTAGTGCAAAGCGTTAAGTGTTATTTCTCTGCTGTAATAGGAAAGGAAGTAGCATACCGTTGGACCCTTCGCTGTAGACAAGCCGGCTGCCGTTGCCTCACAGCTAACAATTAAGGAAATTTCATGAACTAATGCTTTGGTTTCCCGAGCATTTGTTGTGTTCGATCGAAGCTGTGATAGCTTGGCCTGGAGACACGGATGGCTGGACACATGGACGTTTGAAGGTAAAGACATCGTGAGGGCATATAATGGAAGGTAAGGAAGGAGGAGGAGAGGAGATCGTGGAATATTTGTATATTGCGTATACAACGAAAACTATAATCTTTCAAGACTGGTGTTCTAGAACTATATAAATATGAAGAGTACCGAGAAGCTGCCCCCCTCAGGTGGGAAGTGTGACGGTGAGGGCCCGCGTCTTCGGAGGCGGGGTTGGCCGAACTGAGTGGCAGAGTGGAACCGGCTGATAAGACCAAATCCACTTCCTTATCGCACCCGAAATTTCTCGATGCGCTCCATCCAACTTGATCGTCAGAAGCTTAATTTTACGCCTGTGTGAGGATCTAGAGCATTTTTGCTCCCGAGAGCGCAATGCCAGATGCTGCAACCCCCAAAGCCAGCAGTCTGGAGCGTGACGTTTCCAACCCCTCCAGCCTAGCACTGCCAATTAGTCGCCACGAGACCCAGCGGGCTCCTTACGACATACCGGACACTTTTAACAATATTAATGAAGTGGGGAATCCTGCGCCGGTGCAGAATCCGCATGATGAGTCTCTCTATCATGTCCGGACACGCGAGGATGGGATACCTCTAGATCAAAGTTATGGCAGGACTCAAAGTTTATCTCTAACAAAGTCACGATCGCGAGCATCTCGAGCCTCCAGAGCGTCCCACAAGCAGGAGTATGATATTCCGGATAGCTACGCCAATCTTGATGAGATAGCCACGACCTCTCCCGTTCAGAATCCAGACGAAGAGCCCATCGCAAGGCATAGGTCGTTGGAGGAGGAGCGGGGGGAAGAACACGAGTACCAAAGACAACGAAGGAAATCCTCGCCGGGCGAAGGAATCCTTGCAACCGAAGAAAAGACAGGAGAACAGGAAGTTCCTGAGGTCTCTAGATTTGCAACAGAGTTGTATACTGTGTCCTACCTGGTCTTCTTCTCCTTCCTAGGGACTCTTGCTCGACTCGGCCTGCAAGCAATTACATTTTACCCAGGCGCACCCGTGATATTCAGCGAGCTCTGGGCGAATTTCGGTGGAAGCATCTTCATGGGTTTCCTAAGCGAAGATCGTATGCTATTCAAGGAGGAATGGGGAACTCCTACTTACGACCAAGCTTTGCAAAAGGCCAGGCTACGGGTCCAGGATGAAGAGAGTGGTTCATCCGGTGAGATAATGGACCTGGAGGCGGCGAAGAAGGCACACACTGCAATGAAGAAGACAATCCCTCTTTATATTGGTCTCGCTACTGGTTTCTGCGGATGCTTCACATCTTTCTCGTCTTTTATTCGAGATATCTTCCTCGCCCTTTCAAACGATTCTCCCTCGCCGCTTAACCATCCGGCAGACTTTGCCATCCACACTTCAAGCACCTCAACTGTGCATAGAAATGGTGGCTACTCGTTCATGGCCGTGATGGCGGTAATCATCATAACCACCACCCTCTCCCTCTCTGGTCTCTTCGCTGGTGCCCATCTAGCCATAGCCCTCGAGCGCTTCACGCCAACCTTTCCTTTCGTATTCACCCGCCGTTTCCTAGACCGTGCTGCAGTCTTACTAGCATGGGGCTGCTGGCTCGGCGCAATCCTTCTAGCCATCTTTCCACCTGACCGGCACTCCCACCATGGCTCCAGCGAAATTTGGCGTGGGCGCGCAGTCTTTGCACTCGTCTTTTCGCCATTGGGATGTCTTGCGCGATTCTACGCTTCGTTGCGCCTTAATGGCAAGGTCGCTAGTTTCCCATTAGGAACATTTGTGGTCAATATCGCCGGGACAGCAATATTAGGAATGTGCTTAGATTTACAGCATGTGCCGCTTGGAGGTGTTGTGGGATGCCAAGTCTTACAAGGCCTCCAGGACGGGTTTTGTGGGTGTTTGACAACTGTCAGTACTTGGGTTAGTGAGTTGAGCTCACTGAGGCGGAGGAATGCATATAGGTACGGGACTACGAGTGTAGCTGTTGCTTTAGCGTGTTTGGTTGTTATATGCGGAAGTTTAAGGTGGACAAAGGGATTCAGTGAAATACAATGTTTACATTAAACAAATCCCCATTGGATGGGATTCATAGTACATCTGGACGATGGATTTGAAATGGTACATGTACATATAGACAGCATTATCCAGTAGTACATATAATTAAATTATATCTTGATCAGTTTTTAATAGGAATTTGTTCAATATTCTACTCACCTTCTCTATTTTAAATTTAGCTAAACTATGTAGACTAATCCAGATATACAGCAACATTATGGCACAGCAACATAGATATAGTAAGTACACACAAAATATCAGCAACGGATATCCTAATTCCATATACATGTTGCTCTACAGCTTGCATCCTAACAGAGATATTTCTTCCGCCACTACGAAGAGGAGACAACTTGAAATACGTGAGATTAAACGCTCACAACCAGGAACTTTACGCCAATAGCACAGAGACTTTGATAGCATGTCGTGTTGAATTCCAAATGGAACACTGGCCTAAGACGAGTTTGAGCTAAAGGAAGCAGAAAGATGGCATTTCTTAAACTTTTTTTTNCTTCCTGAGCCGCATGCAACACACCTACAGAATATTAACACAACCTGTCAAGACACGACGAAGTTGAACGACTAGTATGGACTTTCTTGTATGTATTTCAGAACACACATCTCTTCTCAGACGGATGGATTATTGTTTGATTAAATAGATAGATCTCTAATTGTAATTTTAATAGCTTTGGTGTATATGAAAATGAAACTCTCATCCCTGTTGTGTCCACGAAAAGAGATTTAAAAACTCCTCCTTTCGATATTAGTGACCCTCCAATACCCCTGAATCCAGCCAGAAGCTTAGTAAACTTAGTGTTCATATATAAACCCAAATAAGCAAACATAACTTCGAACCGCAAGCCTCCTGTTGTTGCATACGTCAATGAATCCCGCATTACTGAACTTCGCTCCAAGCACATCACTACAAGTTTATCCAAACGGGGGAGTCCACCAACAAGCGCTCTTTATAGACTCAAGTAGAAGAAACTTGCCCCCTTCGGAACCCCTGAACGATCCATACATCGTGGCCGTCTTGATCGCCATAGCATGGTCACGACGTGGGCTTTAAGGCTACAGAGCAAATCAATATGGATTATTTCTTAATAGGGAAGTGCCCTTGTTCCTCGAGCCTCCATATTCTAAGTATCTGTTTAGTCCCACGTATTATTCACTCCTTCTAACGATAAGAAAGACGTGCATCTGTTCACAGCTAATATTCCCTCCTCCTTTTTGCCCAAACTTGATTTTCTTGCCATCTTACCTCCATCTTCACCGCTCCCGAGCTTCTCCATCCAGCATACAGTCATATCCTGCCGACCATGCAAACTCTTTCCTAAACGCATGTTAGGGCCTGCTACCTACCCCTGATCTAGGCATTATACAACAGCCTGGTGAAGACCAGGAAACTAAGGCTCAAGAATAGTCTCAAAGGCTATTGGTTTCTTTTCCCGAAGGTTTGTAGGAGTGGCCCTTTATTGAATGTATGTATAAAAGGGCTCGTATTGTATCTAAACTAAGCTGCATATAAAACTAAAGAAAGAACCATCACTGGTCAATGACCATAAAGACGTCATCCTCACCTGATGGTACTTGAGAGTAACCTTTAGTTCTGACAGCCTCATCTGCCTAGGCTATCAACGCTTGAATATGGCGTACGAAATACTTTCGACCACTTGTCTTGCTAATGTCAAACTAAGACGTCGAGTTAACATACAGGTTTGTAGCTTCATTAGAATTTTCCTGTTTCAATTTCTCTAGTCTTTGTGTAGCCCTTTATTAAATTATCGATGCATTGATGGACCCCCCCCTCACTTCCAGAACGGTGTTTGTCTGCCAGGAGGGGAAGGACAGGACATTCTGGCCTGCAGAGAACTCTACAGGCTACCAACTGTTGGGTCCCCCCAAGCAGCTTACAGCAGTTTCCCAATCCTTTGATTGCTCGAGAGTAGTGATTATTGGTGAGCGATTGTGCAAGACTTCTCTTTGAAGCAGCAACAAAGCCTTCAAAACTTGAGGTTGAATTTGAGGACAGAGGAGCTGAGATGTAATCTTTTACGGACAAGGCTACTTATTGTCTTAACAAATTTTAGGAACGAGTAACAAGTCGTCTACCAACCTAGAAAGCTTCAAGGACCACGTTCCAACAGAAACTAGCCCCCAAGCCGAATGAGTCTACCACGTAGCACCAAGCTAGAATTGAGGAAGTTTTGCTTAGATAACAAAGCAAAAAAATAAAAATAAAAATAAATTACAATAGCGATATTCAAGAGGGAAAATGAGAGCTTATTTTGATACTTCTCCCTATTATAGTATCCTTGAATTGAGAAAATGGTTGAGCACAGAATCAATCAATATCGTGCCCTATAGTTATAGCCGTACGAGCCGTGATAAGCCCATAACAACTTCATCTACACACTCATAAAACATTTAGCTGTACATATAATTCTTTTAATGGCCCATTGGGTTTGCCAAACCAAGCCCGTATTATCTTACAACTCGCCGTCGATGAGCAGTATCTCTCCTAGCCTCTGGAAACAGCCTAACGGTGTGCATCTCCAGTAGCAAAAACTCCGGACCCACATTGTAAATTAATAATACACATTATCACCTCGAGTTCTTGGATCTCTAGCTCGGCGAGCTCGCATGTTCAGATGCTGTCCTAGATGACCTCTAACATCTAAACTATCTTTTTCACGACATCAATTGCGAATGGAGCTATTAGGTAGTTGGTTAGCTGACTACCCTGGAGGTAGGTAAATGCATAGGAAACTTACATAGGTACAAGAGAACGGCACCAACGATGATCTTCTGGACTGTGAGGGTGGCCTCGTCTTCCTGAGCCTTCAGCTCTGCTGGGCTGAGTTGCGGTGGAGCTAGGATCCTGTTAGTATGCAATCAAACTTGCATAGCGATATGTTCCGACTTACGTCCTCCGAACATGATTATAGGTGATGGATGAAAGGAAGTGGTGGTTCTTAGGATGCAACTTTTGAGAGATAGTTGATAGATTGATAGCAGTAAAAAGATCCCAAGCCTGCGACGTAAATGGACCGGGCCAAGAATTATTTTTGAGCTTGGCGATAGGCTAGGAATGGAGCGGAAGCGGAGGGCCGAACGGGACGATACCGGAGCCTTTTATCGCGAGGTCGAATTTTTTTTATTACAGTTTATCTGGAGCTCCTTCCTAGGTAAGGCGCACGTACCGAAGGAAACCGAGCTGGGCTTTTATCCTGGAAATGATTCGATCGTAGCCCCTCCGCAGACTTGTGTTGGATTCCAATTGTTTGTATCGCACATCTGCAGAATACAATCTCGAATTGGCGATTCAAAGAGAGTTGCTAGAATTACTGTATCCTCTCCTACCTTGGATCAATTGCAATGTCTGCATAACTGCTTTATCTGGCCCTAATCCTTCCAACCCACCCCACCCTCGACCACGCCTTCATTGAGCCTCCACACCGACACTTATCTTCCTTCTCGAGCTCGTCGAACCTCATCAATCTGCTAGTCATGGCATCTGCAAATATGGCAATGCGTACGGCGCTCTCTCGAGTGACGGCGCAGACACGCAGTGCCGTGGCAAGAAGATCCTCTCCTAGCACGCGACTATGGACGGGTTGTCGGTGTGCTCAAATGCCCACACGGGCTGGCCTGATCTCAACGAGAACATTTTACAACAGCTCGGCGACTGATGATGCTCATTCCAAATCCTCTGCTGCCATTTCCAAGGCGGCTTACGCGCCATTGGATACTTTCGCTCGACGACACATCGGTCCTACTCCGAAGAAGATAGAGCAAATGCTTGCCGCCCTGGATCCTCCTGTGAAGAGTCTAGATGAATTTGTCCAGCAAGTCCTCCCTGCCGATATCTTAACTGCGAAAGACCTCCAAATCGATGCGGCTTTCTCCGGAACAGAAGAAGGATTCACGGAATCGCAATTGCTGGCCCGATTGAAGACCATTGCCTCCAAAAACAAGATTATGCGAAGCTACATAGGGTGTGGATATGCAGGAACACGGGTACCTGAAGTTATCAAGCGAAATGTTTTGGAAAGCCCCGGATGGTATACAAGTTACACACCCTACCAACCTGAAATTAGTCAGGGCCGATTGGAGTCGTTGCTGAACTTTCAGACTCTCGTTTCTGATTTAACTGCATTACCAATTGCCAATGCATCGCTGCTTGACGAGGGTACGGCTGCTGCTGAGGCTATGACGGTTTCCTTAAACGTGCTTCCTGCTTCCAGACAGAAGAGGCCAAATAAGACCTTCTTGGTCAGTCATCTGGTTCATCCGCAGACGATATCGGTCCTCCAGAGTCGGGCAGATGGCTTTGGTATTAAGATTGAAGTAGGCGACGTTCTTGCAAACGATGGGAGCAGAGTGACTGAGCTTGGAGAAGATCTCGTCGGGGTGCTAGTTCAGTACCCGGATACTGAAGGAGGAGTCGAAGATTTCAAGAACCTAGGAGACCTTATCCACAAGCAAGGAGCAATATTCAGCGTAGCAACGGATCTATTAGCCCTGACCGTGTTAACCCCTCCAGGCGAATTCGGCGCCGATATAGCATTCGGTAACTCCCAGCGATTTGGCGTACCTTTTGGTTATGGTGGACCTCATGCAGCTTTCTTTGCAGCTGCTGATAAGTACAAGAGGAAGATCCCTGGACGTATTATTGGTGTTTCTAAAGATAGATTGGGGGATACGGCAAACAGGTTGGCGTTGCAGACTAGAGAGCAGCATATTCGAAGGGAGAAGGCCACAAGTAATGTTTGCACTGCCCAAGCGTTATTAGCAAATATGAGCGCTTTCTATGCAATTTATCATGGTCCTCGAGGCTTGAAGGATATTGCTGAAAGAGCTATTAATGGTGCTAAGATTGTGGAGCAGGGTCTGAAAGATTTAGGCTTCGAGACAGGATCAAGGGGCAAGGGCCAAGATGGCAGAGTTCTTTTCGATACTGTTGTTGTCAGTATTGGGCAAGGCAAGACGGACGAAGTTCTCAATTATGGAAGAAGCAACTTCAATATTAACTTGCGGAAATTTGATGACAGCAAATTGGGGATAACTATTGATGAGACTGTGGACAAGAAGGATCTTGAGGATATCCTTTCGATCTTCAAACACTTTTCGACATCCGAAAGCAAGGTTGATGTTTCAGAAATCATTGAGTCGCTACCAGGAGATGGTGATCTAGCTATTCCGGCCTCCTTGAAGAGAACATCCAGCTATCTTACACATCCCGTCTTTAACTCTCACCATTCGGAAACGGAGCTCCTCCGCTATATCCACCATTTGCAGTCTAAGGATCTTTCCCTGACTCATTCTATGATTCCGTTAGGTTCTTGCACAATGAAGCTTAATGCTACCACGGAGATGGCTCCAATCACATGGCCAGAATTCGCCTCACTCCATCCTTTCGTCCCAGCCGACCAAGCGACCGGCTATAAAACTATGATTGACGAACTGGAGGCTGATCTTGCTGTAATCACTGGTTTCGATGCTGTATCTGTGCAACCAAACTCAGGCGCCCAGGGAGAATTCACAGGTCTTCGTGTGATCCGAAAATACCAAGAACAACAGCCTGGCAAGAAGCGGGATATCTGCTTAATCCCAGTATCTGCCCACGGTACGAACCCAGCATCGGCAGCCATGGCAGGCATGCGGGTTGTTACTGTCAAATGTGATACCAAGACTGGTAATCTGGATATGGAGGATCTCAAGTCAAAGTGTGAGAAATACTCGGAAGAACTCGGTGCGATAATGATCACCTACCCAAGTACATTCGGTGTCTTTGAGCCCCAGATTAAAGCAGTTTGTGCCCTAGTTCATCAGCATGGTGGACAGGTCTATATGGATGGCGCGAATATGAATGCACAGATTGGACTCTGCTCCCCAGGAGAGATTGGTGCTGATGTCTGCCACCTTAATCTCCATAAGACTTTTTNGCATTCCTCACGGCGGTGGGGGACCTGGTGTTGGTCCCATTGGAGTGAAAGCCCATCTTGCTCCTTTCCTTCCTGGCCATCCCTTGGCAAAGACTGGAGGCGACATGGCTATCTCTCCTGTCAGCGCGGCCCCTTGGGGAAGTGCTAGTATCTTACCTATTAGTTGGGCATATATTAAGATGATGGGTGAGTTCCAATATATCTCTACATTCTCCACACTGCGTTCAAAGCTATGGTGTGAAAACTAACTATACCAGGCGGTCGCGGCTTAACCCAAGCCACGAAAATCACCATCCTTAATGCGAACTACATCATGTCCCGTCTCCGCCCTCACTACTCTATCGTCTACACTAACGCAGCTTCGCGCTGCGCCCATGAGTTCATCCTTGATATTCGTCCCTTCAAAGAGACTGCCGGTATTGAAGCAATTGATATCGCAAAGCGGTTGCAAGACTACGGATTCCATGCCCCAACCATGAGTTGGCCCGTACCCAACACTCTGATGATCGAACCTACGGAGTCTGAGAGCAAAGAGGAGCTTGATAGATTTATTAATGCGTTGATATCTATTAGACAAGAGGTCCGAGATGTTGAGGAAGGAAAGGTGCCTAGGGATGGAAATGTCCTGAAGATGGCGCCTCACACGCAGAAGGATCTCCTGGTTGGTGAGTGGGAGCGGCCGTACACTCGGGAGCAGGCAGCATATCCTTTGCCATGGCTAAAGGAGAAGAAGTTTTGGCCGTCAGTCACGAGGGTTGATGATAGTGAGTATTCTATTTCAGTCGCCTCCTCTAACGTTATTTTAGAGTTTTAAAGCTTAGCTAACCTCTTATAAAGCATACGGCGATCTGAATCTTTTCTGCACATGCGGACCTGTGGAGGAGGTTAATGAAGCGTAATTGGTAATTAACTATCATCTAGAATTTTACGATGCGCGTCCAATGTGACGCTCTGGGGAAAGAAAAGCTGTATGCTGGGAACTTTCAACATGCTGGCAAGGAGTTGGGGCAATGCTTTACACAAGCAGGCATATAAAGGGCGTTCTACATCTATTGTTAGATTGTGCTGGCTTCAACTGCCAATGGGTCAAGATGATTTTCGATGAGTTCTAATACAATTATGTAGAAGTTTACGAACGATTCTCTTCGCTGCCCTATTATGTTGCTGAGCCACCGCAAGCGCAGCCGCAGATTGAGAGCATTCGAGCGAGCGATGTGGCTTAGTCACCCTGCCTCATCGTCACAGCTCCACCGCACTTTCTGTCACAATCCTTAAGCCGTAGTACAGTAATATAGGGGAAAATAATATATTCTGTACTAAAGAAAGATCTAGCTACGCGTTTGCCAATTCCTTTGAATGTCAGCTTACATAAGGTAGGCTACCACGTGATCAAACTATCCCGGCGTAACGTTAATCCGATCTAAAGTCCAGCCGTGACAACCTAGATTTTTTAGACCGGGATCTTGACCAAGCCAAAAAAGGCAACAACTTTTCACCTTTCACAAGTCTTTTCTTTGCATTAATACACGTCCATTGATTAAAGACTCTGAAATACTTTGTAATGCTTGTACAGAGCATTTCAAGTTCGCGCGCCTTAACCGTGTACCAAGCAAAAAAAGTAGCATTGAACATGTCGGGGAGTGGGCGCGCAATTCACGCAGGCTCAATAGTACCCCCAGCGTTGACTTTGACTTCCCCTCTATTCTTCAACTCCTACCCTGAATAATAACGATCTTACCTCTAGTCTTATAAAGCCATCACTCTAGCTCGATCGTTCCTGGAGGCTTACTAGTGATATCATAGGTAACGCGACACACTCTATTAAACAGGTTAGCAGGGTTGATCAAGGAAAGTGGAAGGAATAAGGAAAGTGGAAGGAATAAGGAAAGTGGAAGGAATAAGGAAAGTGGAAGGAATAAGGAAAGTGGAAGGAATAAGGAAAGTGGAAGGAATAAGGAAAGTGGAAGGAATAAGGAAAGTGGAAGGAATAAGAAAGAAATATTTGACACTAAAGTCTTGCTAGAGAGAAAAGCCTATTATGGTTAAAGTACATACCCGTGAACTTCGTTTATAATTCGATTTGTAACGCGCTGGAGAAACGTCCAAGGGAATTCAACTAGCCTCAGAGTTAGCTTTTATTGTGCATTTGAAGAATAGTCAATAAGACCATGTTTCGTAAAACTCACAAGCTTCGGCAGTCATAAAATCGGTAGTTGTAACAGCCCTAAGGACAATGATATATCCGTAGACACGTTTGTCTCCCATGACTCCCACGGCACGACTTGGATCGAGTGCAGCGAAGGCCTGAGAGATCTGGTCGTACAGTCCAGCCTTGCGAATTTCGGAAATGAAAATATGATCTGCGTGGCGAGCAATCTCGACCTTTTCAGGAGTCACTTCACCTAGAATTCGAACAGCGATTCCGGCTAGTTAAAAGTTAATATCTGTTTGGGTAATCTAGCAGTGAAGGATTCTTACGACCCGGAAATGGGTGCTATCGAATTTGAGTTAGTACTTATTATATAAAGGAGATGGAACAAGATATTCCGTTTATTGAAGACGTACTCTCATCACAAGTTGCTCAGGTATTCCGAGAGCTCGGCCAAGTTCTGTCCAGATATATCAGCGCTTTCATTCTCTATCAAAATATGACATGCAGTTTGCTAGCAAATGTGCAAAGACAAAACGTCCTTGGACTATTTCCGCTCCAGAGACAATGAATGGGAAATTTAAGATTGATACGTACCACGGACCTCATCCTTGTAAAGACTCTGAAGTGGCTCGATTAGGCGCAGACCTTGCCCGTTCGTCATTCGCTCTGGTAGGCCACCACTTCAACACGAGTTATTAAAATTCTTACATAGAATCGAAGTAATAAGGTAACATACACATTGTGATGGGTCTATCAATCAGTTAGTAAGTGGTTAAACATTTGTTCATCTTGTAATCCACTTCTCGGAGAGGGCTAACCTTGATTGTTGCAGATGGGCCTTTGAAGGAGAGACTTTCAATTCTGTCGGGGTAGAGTGTCCCTCTCCAATACTTAGCATCCGCGAGAAGAAAAATCCATGAGTCGAAAATTAAACTCATGTTTAACATAAAGAGACTTACTGTAAGAAAAACTCAATTTTGTTACCCATGTCGGAATTAGCACTAGCTTCCTCGATCTTCTTTGCTTCTGCTTCGAAAATATCGATAAACTTGCCACCTAACAAGAGATTAATCTCGGTTTTATATGCAAGGTGAATGAGTACACAAGACATGTTTAAAACGTAATAAAGACTTCAAACACTAAACATACCGATGAACTTCCGCTTTTTCTCTGGATCCTCGATGCCCTTTAGCCCGTCTAGGAACTGCTGAGCAGCGTCCACGACAATAAGGTTAATTCCCAAGTGCTCTGAAAGATCCTTCTGCACTTGCTCAGACTCATTGAGCCTCATGACGCCGTCTGCCCGAGATTGTCAGCTCTTTCTCTCGTCTTGGGGATAAGAAGGGTATTTCAGCAGCCGAGACATTTGGAAAGTGAA
Organism: Scytalidium lignicola; assembly: GCA_002812745.2. Taxonomy (NCBI): domain Eukaryota; kingdom Fungi; phylum Ascomycota; class Leotiomycetes; genus Scytalidium; species Scytalidium lignicola. Next base: position 143,980 of record NCSJ02000026.1, read on the forward strand.
AATCCAAGTTCGGAAATACATACTGTTAACGAGGACCGCCCAGAACCTTGATCCAATAGCTTCTTTCTGCCTAGCATTAGCTTTTTACTTCTGGAAGAAATGACAGTAGAAATTTAAGAGCACATTTTCCAAGCTTCGTAAAGAGGAATAAAGAGTATCGGAAATACATACCATAAGCTTGGCGGCTACCGTAGAATCGACACCACCGCTGACTGCGCCTAGAACTTGACCCTTTTCACCGACAAGTTTACGGATTCGCTCAATCTCCTGGCCCATAAACGCAGACATGGTCCAAGTTTGCTTGGAACCGCAAATGTCGACAGCGAAGTTTTTCAAGAGCTTAATGCCATTCGGTGTGTGAGTAACTTCAGGGTGGAATTGTAAGCCGTATATTGGCTTGCTACCGTGAGCAATAGCAGCATACTCAGAGTTGTCAGTGGTAGCCACGGTATGAAAACCCTCAGGGAGCTTTGCCAGCTTGTCGCCGTGGCTCATCCATACTCGCATGGATTCCTCGAGTCCTTGAAAAAGACGGTCAACGTGGCTGTTGGTCTTTTGCGGCTTGAGAGTAGCATGACCGTATTCACGGTGCGTGCCGGCGATGACGTTATCTGGACTTGCACGGTATGCAAGCTCTTGCATGCCATCTGTTGCACCATTTTAGTGAACCTCATACTTAGAGTATAGGTGATAAATGGATAGTTACGTACAGCAAATTCCTAGGATAGGAACATCTGTGAAGTTAAGACGTTAGTAAAGTGTAAAAAATCAAAACTGAGGAAAAGTCATACTTAAATCGAAAATAGCAGGATCTACATGCGGACTTCCTGCCTCATAGACTGAATACGGACCACCAGAAAGAATGATTCCTTTGGGAGTGAAGTCTAGCTCAGAGATCTTCTGGGTACATGGGAGCATTTCTGAGAAGACATTCAGCTCTCGGAGACGGCGAGTGATACTTCATATCCGCAATTAGCATGTCTTTATCCTTGATCGTAATTAGAATGGTAAATGACTTACAGGTGTGTGTACTGTGAGCTGATCCAGGAGACTTAATTTAGTTACTGCATACTTGCCATGAGCTTATTTCTGAGTGCCACTTACCCAAAGTCGAGAGTCAGTATTGTGTCGAAGGCCCGGTGGGGCTCAACGCTTGCAGGCTCAGAGTCCGCTGCCATCGTCTTACTTTTCCTTGCTCAGTTTACGAGATCTATGAGAGAAGTAACAAGCAAGTGGGAGTGTGTTAGTTGGGGACGTTAAGGACAATAAGTTGCTTTGATTTTTAAAATATGAGAAGCCCTTAGANTTTTTTTTTTCTTGCAAAAAATAATTCTTCTATGAACCTAAGGTTCAGTAACGGTAACTAATTTTCTGACTAAGCGAGAACTGACGACGAGGACCCCGTTCCCAATGAGTCGGCATCTTGTTTTCAGGCTTTAAGTTAACTCAAAGTATAAGTTACTTACTTCATGCATTTATTACTTTTCCGAGTTACTCTATAAATTAAGGGTATGGTTAAATCGACACACGCTCTTGACAGACACATCTTACCGATACCAGTATAACCTCAGTCATTATCAGTACTTCTGATAACTTACAAATTATTATTGCAGCAAAAGTAAATTTGCCAATTAAGTACAGAGAATAAAATAAAATATCGTAATATTAGTGTCAAAGCGTTTGATACATGTTAACGATAATAGAAGCTAAGTCCTTATGACTTCTGCCTCGAACCGACTCTTTAAATAAAAATACAATTAGCTTTGCAAATTGACTGACTGTCCTAAAAATTGAAAGTAAATCCAAGCCAAACGTGCTTTGTAATTAATTAATCATTATAAAAGGAGTCTAGCTAAAGGTTTACCTGCTACTCGAGTGTAATGCACTCCGATGATGATAAAGACATAGAATGCGCAAGTGACCCTATCATATACAGAAATCGCAGTTCGAAATAGACCAGGCTATTCATGCCCCGAATTCCTCCATCTCCTTACAACACTTCGCGATAGCATCGATTTTCGGCCACCTCGTCAATGCTCCGGTCTGACGAAGGGCAAACGCTGCCATAGGGACCAAGCATACATCTGCCAGTGTAACTTCATTTCCGACACTAAACTCTCCTTCGTTCTTACTCACAATCGTCTCGTATGCATCTAAAACAGTATTGAACATAGTTTCCATATACTTATTGAGATCGCCACCGGTCTCCTGCACCAGTTCCCGAACACGTTTGTTTATCGGCGGCTGAAGATCTGCACAAAGCATGAGCACCAAGTCGCGGACTTTGTACCTTCCTGCCATATCATTCGGACCCGGTAATAGCTTTCGATGATTGGGAAAGCTCTCCTCCAGGAATTCTAGGATTGAAACAGACTGTGTCACAATCAGATCGGGGCGCCCATCGGCGTAGGAGGTTGCGAGAACCGGTACAAGTCCGTTTGGATTTAGAGAACGGAAATGAGTAGTATCTTGTCCTGAGTTAAAGAGGTCAATTTGAGTTGTCTTGAGCGGAATGCCTTTTAGAGCGCAGGCTCTTCGAATCCGAGCCGCACATGGCGAGCCTTTGTAGTCATATAGGTGGAGGGAGGATGGTTCTGGGACTGGGTAGGTTTGAGAGGCCATGATTCAGTTGGACTTGGAACGGGCTGAAATATGGACATTGAACAGGTTAACACAGGGGCTTAAGAGTCAGAATCCTCTGTTTATGGATTCAGATTTCCACGTTTTTCGTATAAAGGTTATAAAAGAGAGTATTGGGCTTATCGTTATTCCTTGGGGTGTAACTTATCGGGGTTTGGCTATCCACGCCCTTCTTCTAAATAGTTTCACGATTATCGACTTGCTCCTGGATTTCACTAAGTCTTATGTGAAAGGTGATAACTGTAGATGTGCGAGCTTATTTGGTTCGATATGCCTAAGCTTGAAGTAAATAAGTTCTAGAGAAGTTGTTTCTAGATCAAGTTGGAGGCTTTGTTGTCAAATGATATGCGCGGCGCATTACCCCGCGTTGCCCCTCATTACCCCTCCAAGAAAAAGGCATTGGCTGCCACATCTCCCAAAGATTATTTCTTCTGTTGCGTTTATAAATAGCTTGGTTTTTAATTGGTGTAATTATTGATCTTTTCAACAATATATAATATAAGAATATCATCAATATTAATAAAAATTTATTCTATGGACATGTACGGAGTATTTATTTCTAAATATGTTAAACTGATCAAATAAAGCAGCTGATAGTGCATCGCTAAAATTTTAGCTCTAATCCTAGATACCAAATTCCACAACCACTAAATTTTAATGTTTCATTTTGACAACCTCAAAGTCGTTCCTTATTAGATAAATATCTTCTATCAAACAAAGTACTGTATCAGGATGAAGTTCCCTTTGGAGCTTCCCGCCACGGCAGACTTCCATGTCCATCTTCGGGTATGATAACGTCATCATAAATATCTTTCAAGAATTTGGCTCACAATATACTAGGACGGTGCTATGATGGAAACAGTGGTTCCAACAATTGAACAGGGTGGCGTTGACACTGTATGAGAAACTCCTAACTTCATCCTTGAGCAAGTGCATAGAGCTAATATTAGAGTAGGTCTATGTCATGGTAAGATTGAGATTTGTTCTCACTTATTGAATGATCAGATATCTAAAAATCACAAAAAGCCAAATCTCGTCCCACCAATTACAACTGTAGCTCATGCATTAGCATATAAGGAGAAACTCAAGAAGCTAACCTCGAATGTCAATTTTCTGATGACACTTTACTTGCACCCGTTTGTCCTGACTAGATATCTTATATTCTTCACAGGTGACTAACCCCAAAACTAGAACAATTACACCAGAAGTGATCGAGGAAGCAGCTAAAGCAGGAATTGGTATTGTATTTACCCGTCATCATACTCGGTAATTCAGACTAACAATGGATTGTATAGTGGGCGTGAAAGTAACTATGTTCATCTATGCATCTTTTGATCCATAATACTCACCTAGCATATCAGTCCTACCCTTCTGGAGTAACAACCAATTCATCGGAGGGAGTCCTTGAATACAGTCAATTCTATCCCGTGTTTGCCGCTATGCAAAAGCATGGTCTCATCTTAAATCTCCATGGTGAAGTTCCAAGTACACCTGCCGCAGAATATACTACCACAGGTGACTCTGAACCTATAACTATCTTGAATGCTGAAGAGAGATTCCTTCCGACCTTGAAGAAGATCCATGCTGATTTTCCTGATTTGAATATTGTGTTAGAACATTGTACTACAAAGGCGGCGCTGGACACCGTGAGGGGATTAGGGCCAAATGTTGCAGCTACCATTACAGCGCATCATTTGTGGATCTGCTTAGATGAAGCTGTAGGGAGTGTTCATAACTTTGTTAGTGCTCTCCTTTTTCAAAGTTCAATTTCCCTTACTCTATATACCTGACATTGAACGATAAATCTCACGTAATACTGACTTGAATAAATCAAAATTAGTGCAAACCAGTTGCAAAAAGCCCATTAGATAGAGTAGCCCTTGTCAAAGCAGTAGTATCTGGCGAGCAGAAATTCTTCTTCGGTACCTTTTGCTTGATATTCTTTCCCTCATTTATTTTCCCTAGTCTCCAAACCTAACAGTGATTTCTTCATTAAACAGGATCCGATTCCGCTCCTCATCCACTATCCGCAAAAGTTGGCGGACTTAAAACAGTCGCCGGTTGCTTCACGCAGTCGTATGCTACCTCGCTTGTGGTCTCAGCAGTTCAAGAGGCGATTAATAAAGGCTGGATTAAGGAAGAGGATGTTACGCAGGAGAAATTAGAAGGATTTTTGAGTACCTACGGTAGAAGATTTTATAAGCTTCCCGAAGCAAAAGAGGGTAAGAGGATTGTACTGGAAAAGAAAGGAGAGGTGATTAAGGAGCGCGTCGTGAGTCGGGATGGGGAAGTCAAGGTTGTGAATTTTAAGAGTGGAGACGAAGCGCTGAGTGTGAGATGGTTACACACGTGAGATAAATGTCTTAGCCATTTCAGAGACAAGTTGAGGCACATGTATTGGTCCGATCAGAAACCAATTATATCCATTTTATTTGAGATGCAATACATATACTGTACAGCCCGTTTGGAAATCCTGGCCCATTTAAACGTTATCCGATATGTAGGGATTTGCGTCTAACGCCTAAACGTATCCCACGATGCTATACTCCGTACTGTAGAAACAAAGTCAATTACAAGGAGCGCTATACGACGGTAATGAATGGCTTCCTTTGCAAAATCCGCATTTGCTATGTTTGAATCTGTGACAATGCAACTACCGTACGTTAACATCCAGCTTGGAATAGATGACGCGCAAGCTCAAACGGCTCCGACGCTAACCCACCCCAGTCTTCTACGGCCGCTAGCTTGCCATTTGCAATTGCTGCCAGCACATTGGTCCCCTCTGCTGGCTGGAAACGGTTAGTGTTTCGGGTCCTTCTTGCGGTTCCTGATGCGCTTCGATCGGAAAAACGTTGGTGGTTCTCGCCTGCTCGGACAGCGGTTATTCTTCCACATGATTGGCTGTACACCCCGACCGCTGGCATAATTCTCACTGTAATCAACCACCACCTTACTGTACTGTTCTGTACATAGGTACTGTGGTGCTACAGTACCGGCCACGGACGGAGTATGGACGGACAGTTACACAGCCAGCTGCAGCTGCAGAGTACCAACACTACCAATACGCGTACTTCGAACCGCAGATCTGGCGGCGTCTACTCTATTGTTGTCTATCATCGACTTCGGCGACTTCTAAGACCCTAAGACCCGAGATTTGTGTGCCAAGTTATCGCCGAGTGGTACTGTACTGTATCACACACGGTAATTGCTCCAACCACGAAAAAGTACAGAGATGTGCAAAGACGCCCATCTAGCCTTATCTCCGCCACAGCTCTTATTCGTGACTTGGCTGCCAAGTCATCATAGCATAAATGCATATTAATGCACAAAAAAAAGAAGACAATGCACAAGCAGCAGTATCAATAATAACCAGCCGTCTCTGCCCGAGTACAGCTTCTTGGCGCAACGTCAGCTCATGTTGTGCTTCTCCATATCGAGAAATCTACACTCGGCGATGGATGGTCGTTGACTTGTTTCTCCTGCAAATCTCGGTCACGTAAGTATGCTTCCGTCGCCCCTTGCGGGCATCCATCCACTTGGCAGAGTCAGCCCAGATTACCATTCTAACTTGCCCCTATCGTTGTCCCATTGTGCGTTTCACCGTTGCACTGCTCCTGCTGCTGCTCGTTCGTGCTGTACGCCAACTCTCCTTCTGACTGGACAATCTCATACCTCTCCAGCAAGTGCCAGGTCAACCAAAGGAAAAATCCCGACACTTTTCTCCAAGGAGGTTATGCTGCTTCAAGTAGTGGCTGTGCGATGGCAACGCGGCTTCTTAGAGTTAACGCGGCTGGGTCGAGCCGTGGGTCGAGCCGTAGATGTAAGATAGCCCAACTCATGGTAGGCAAGGTGTACCACTCCGGGGTTGGCTTGAGAAGGGTTGATCGGATTACGTAGTCGGCTGATGCCCTTTCCTCTCCTGGAGATGAATATATCAAATACCCGTTGCCGACGTGGAGAACCATTTAACGTTTGTTCACCTGCTATTCTAAGCTTTCCTTCTTCAGTAGTTCTCACTTATCTTCCTCGATACCTACGTTGTCTTATATAGATCTTGATTAGCCTCACACAGTTTGCATTGCGCTGTGGGCTTCGTGTGCGATTGATCAACTAGCACACCAGTTGGTGTTGAAGACGGCTTTATACAAGCGTGATTAGTTTCCCACTTCGGCCAACCCTCTACACGAACTTTATCTTTCTTCTCCTTTTCTCAGTCTGTGATTTTGCTGGCTGTTTCTTCATATACGTTTTATTTTGAAAATATTTTGAAAAGAGGCAATCATGAAGCAATTCTTCAACCGCTCGTGGCTGGCAGCATCTGCTTTAGGTATGTTATATTTTATGTCTTGCTCCTCATCGCGCAAATCCGTCTTCCTCAGCAACCACATGCAGCTTTAGAGGACGTCATCATTCACCACATCTTATCTAAATTTCTTTCACATCTCCCACATCGCAAACTGCTAATAAGTCACCAGTAACGACCACTTTCGCTCAAGCAGTCTATAGCCCCACCAGCGGCATCCAATATTCCGTCGCCATCCCACCTGCTACCGTTTCCAGTGGCACAGGTGCAATTTTCTTCCAGCTTAGTGCTCCTTCAAATTACCAATGGGCTGCCATGGGTATTGGAGAGCAGATGTCTGGCGCGACTATCTTTGCCATGTACGCTGATGGGCAAGGAAATGTAACTATTTCCGGCAGAGAAGGCGGTGCTGGTCATGTCGAACCCCAATACAACAGTTCTCTTGACTTGCAGTTATTGGCAGGCAGTGGAATTGTTGGTAGTTCCATGGTTGCAAATGTGAAGTGTAAGTTCTTTATAAAAGCTCCAATAATAATTTTTTTTGTCTCGTGGTTCCTGTAACTAATCAAACATCAGGCTCAAACTGCCCTATCGGCGATGTAACATCTTCTAGCTCTCCTTGGATCTGCGCCTGGATGTCTGGTGGTGCACTTAATACTGCAGATGTGCAAGCAAATCTGAACCAGCATTCAATAGACAATACTCGACAAATAACCATCGATTTAACTCAAGCCGTCGTCTCTTCCTCAGTTAACCCATTCGTTTCCTCTTCATCTTCGACCTCATCTTCACCTCCTTCTCCCTCTTCTCCCTCTTCTCCCTCTTCTCCCCCTTCTCCCTCTGGTGGTAGCAGCGGGGCATCTGGTGGAGGAGGAGCGGTGGTCAGCTCCTCTAGCAATCTCCCTGATCAGATCAATGACTATCGAAAAGCTCACGGAATCATCATGGCTATCACTGTGGTTGTCCTTATGCCACTTGCAGCAGTCTTACTTCGGACTATTGGGGGCGTGTGGCTGCATGCCTTCTTCCAGATATTCAACATCTGCTGCCTGCTTGCCGGTCTTGGATTAGGCATCAAACTAGCAAACTTGCTTGGATATGTAAGTATCTATTTTTCTATCAAATCTCTTCTCGTTTCATGATATTTTACTGACGCTGATGGGGAAAACAGCTCTGGAATAGAAAGCACACAACATTTGGTGCAGTCATCGTTTTCCTCTTCCTGATCCAGCCCCTTTTCGGTCTGATCCACCATGGTCGGTACAAGAAAGTGCAGCGGCGGGGAATCTTTAGTTACATCCACATCTGGTATGGACGCATCCTGATTATTCTCGCAATTGTGAATGGCGGTTTGGGATTGCAGCTAGCAACCGAAAGCAGTGCTGGAAAGATCGCCTATAGCGTTGTTGCGGGTGTCGTCGGAGTTGTCTACTTTGCGGTCGTGATTTTCGTGGCATTGAAGACGAGGAGGGAGGAACAGAGGGAGAAATCCAATCCATCTTGAGTTAAGATGCGCTTCAAGCCTGGGGGAGAAGGATCACGTAATAGGAAATTAAAAGGCAAGGGTAATAATTACGAAAGGCGTTCAATTTGGGAGTTTATTACGTGCGGGGGGTTTTCTTGGATTAATCTCACGGATGAGAAAAATAGAATGTAAGGGATTTGGGTTTATCAACGCCCTGGATATTAGCGATATTAGAGCTTTTTCTTTTAACTATGCAGATTATAGTGATTGCAATAAGTAAGATTTTTCGATTCTCAAATGCCTACTAGATTTAAAATGGAAACTATAGAGCGACTTAATTCAAATCCAGGAGATCTACGGCGGGTCTGAATGTTTCAAGACTGGTTCTTCCTTTAAGTTTAGGTATCAAAATGCATAAAGATATGGTTAATCGAGTCTGGGCAAACAAATTTTTATACGCAAATTAATACTAAGTACTCCGTATTTTGAATCCATTATAAGTTAAAAAATTTGAAGATTTATTGATAGAAGTGACTTATTAGAACTAAAAGAATTATCATCTTCCTGTTCAAGTAGTAAAATATCGTTTTTGTAACCGCCTTTTAGTACTTGTTGTTGACGAGTTTGCTTCTTCTAGACTACTTCTGAAATCCAAAATACAATCTTATGAGGGATCTATAGGGGTATACGCTCAGAACGTACGATAGCAAAGAACTTGGTACGTAGGCATGCCATTGTAGCCGAATATATAGACCTCCCTCCCTCCTATTCTACCGCACCCTACCTTCTGATTGGTTGGTGGCTAGCTACACTCTATGGCTACACGAACGCTGTACTTTCTATACTGGATATGGTACTACTGCTTCAGTAGGATTTAAGCCCATCTCCTTTGTAGCTTCATATCCATGGTCGAAGTGAGGATCTTTCTCTATCCTTTTTGAGTTCTATAGCCAGCTTAAAAAATAGTCTTTTTTTNCAATGATAACTCACATCTTATAGCCTAAAGGAATAGGTTTGCTGAGAATCTTAAAAGTGTCAAAAGATCTGCTCTGAAAGTATTTCACACACTCGTCAACGGCAACATCTCGACCTAGGATCCACAATTGCCAGGAAATAACTTGAATATGCTTATTCGAAAGTTTAAGCTAAGAGTCAAAGTAAGCTACTTTACATATAAATCAATAAAGGAAATACTTAGCCTTTCTCGAACAAAGAGGTCTTTGATGTTATAAAAGTAATCTGAAACGAATAAGTAATTACGTCAAACTTATTTCTACTCATATAAGATGTAATTGCAAAATGTAAGTTATAATGCTTTTCAGAGTATACATTCTAATAATATCTGAGTTTTCTAAGCTTATTTAAATTTATACAAATTCGAATTTCAAAGTATAAATAAAACTCTTCTAAATTTAACAGTGTCTAATATAATAATCATGATTCCTTAACTGTGTTTTTCTCTTATACTGTTTCATAGTTTTTATTAGTAGTTACTACTAGATTTTCGACTATAAAACGTAGACAGAAAAGCATGAATATACTTAGAGCATCATCAGGCTTGATATGTGGTGAAAGGTTAATTTGGTGCTTGAATTCGCCGCATTTCAAAGGATTGAAGGTTTTGTCCACCTCTGCACTCGGCACAAAGTTGGGTCTTAAAGTTTCAGGGTCAGTAGAATCCAGTACAATATTTGAAGTAGTTGCCATATTAAATGTCTATGCAAAATACCAAAATCAAAGTCATTGTTTACCTCTGGATCGATTGTTTACTTTTGGTGTTCTACCTTTATTTGTTACCTAAGGCGGTAACGCTAAAAGTTGCATGATGGCTGAGACCAGATAAGATCCAAAAGGAGAGGTTCGACGAATAATCAGCCGTGATGGCGGAGTGGTTAACGCGTCAGACTTGGTGAGTCTTAGCCGAATTTTCAATCGAATTCCATTCGTGATCCCTTTGATTTTGTCCTTCCTCACCTTCCTCTCCCGATCCCGACTCCTGACTCTAGTCTTAACTCTTGACTGCAATTGGCATGTCTGATAATACGAACCCTTATGACTAACGGTTGCTTAGAACTATATATATGTAATATATGTAATATATATAATAGCTCATCTGATCTCCTCGGAGGCACAGGTTCAAATCCTGTTCACGGCGTTTAATTTTTTTTTAATCCTAACGACATTATGTATAACAACTTCGTAATTGTATTATTTTATTACTATTTAATATAAATATAAATTCTAGTATAGTTCTCATTTGTAGTTCGTGAAGTAGAATAAAATACGTGCTAAATCCGGTTAAGCTTCCTCCTATGTAGCCCTCGTAGATGTAGTAGACCTTGCAGTCCTTCTCTGTGCTCATGTGGACTACTGCACGTGTTGCTGAGAGAATTACCGCCGCTGGTCATCATGGCGATGCAGCGTTTCCTGCCAGTAAAGCTGGTAGAAGAGGAGTGATAGGGAGCTATTATGATTTCCGGATACGAGTCTCAGCCCGGGTAGTTGGAATGACTGGATGTGAGAGGAGGGGGGAATTGAAGCTGCCTGAGTACGAGAAAGGAATAAGTTTGTTGAGAATGAAAAAGCTTGTAGGTTTTTGGAGCGAAGGGGCAAAAGGTCCAGACTGGATTGCTCTTTTGACTTTCTCGTAATAGAGAGGGAGCCTTTCTTTTAGTATGGGTCGAGTGTTGGTGCTGTGACTTAGGAAAAAGAAAAGTTGCTGTTGGCCTTGTTGGCCTTGAGCTGATTGTCTTTGGTGGGCTGTGGCGGGGTTCGTTCCCTGGCAAAAGCAAAGGAGCTTTATCAGGCCGTGCTAATTCCTTAATCCTTATCGCAAGGGCCAGAGCTTGCCTGCACGTGCTCGTTGACTACTAGCTGGCTGCTGCTTACGTGTACAACCAAAATACTGTAATTGGCCTGTAGTGTCGTGCAGTATGATTGATGCAAAAGTGGTTTATGAAACTATTTTGTCATAGCTTATTTTAGTTTAACTTAGCTTAACTCTGCTTCTTGTCACGTGCATATATGTAGTACTTACGTACCAAAACCCACCAACAGACAAACTTAACTCTAATTCGGAAAAATAAAAGTGTGAATGAATATGTTGCAATTCAGGAAGGACTCTCAAATTTGGGATTAGACATTAATCTGACCAACTAATGGGTCGTCGCACGCTTTCTCAATTGATTTTAACACTAGTTGGTTCTAACATAAAGGGCTTCTAGAGCTGCTAGACACCTGGATGGCCAGCACTTGGAGTTTAGACTGACTTATCAAAAAAGGGTCTAAGTAGTTGACAAGAATTAATCAGTCTTTTTTTCAATAATTCTCTACTTCATCCTTACTTCTTATATTCCTTGCTCTTGATCTCTTTTCCCTTTGCTTTTTCGATTTCTCTTCTTCTCAGAGCTACTTTTACAACCACTCAAAATTCTTATCCGTAAAGTCACTTACTTATACTTCAATCAACCTGCGAAAAATGCAATCTCTCAGTAACTCCATATCTGCTGAGCAGATAACCCCATCTGTTGATGGCTCTTTAGACATAGAAGCTGCCCTAACGCAAAGAGACGTCAACCCTCCACCCAGACTTAATGATCTACCACTGGACAAGACTATCGCTTCATATCTCAAGTCTGACTCAAGTATTCTTGCCAGTATATCCGGAAGCCAGCAAGAACATGAAAATTTTGTTGAGTTCACAGCTCCACCGAGACTTGATGACTTTCTAGCCGACAAGATCATTAGCTCAAATCCCAATGTTCGCCCAAACGGCCCTCCAACCACCCCTACCAGTTTGGCCGGTGGCCAGAGAGAGCATGAAGGCTTTGTTACCCGCAACCCTCCCCCAAGACTCGAAGAGTTTCCACCAGACGAGACAATCAGTTCGCATCCAGATTTCAAACCAAAAGGCCCTCCGAACACTCCTCCAAGCTTATCCGGTGGTCAACGAGAGCATGAAAGGAGCTTTGTTATCCGTGATGAGACAGTTTCTCCAGATATCTCAAGTGAGAAACGAGATCACACAAGTTCATCCCTTAAATTCGACGAGCCTAACTCCGAAGAAGTTTCACTGTCAATTAATCCTAATATCGAGCGTCAACAAGAAGATATTTATTCTACCCTCGGAAATACTCTAGTATCAGATACAACAATTGAAAAAAGAGGTTGGGTAACCAAATTCCTTGGTCTCGACGAGCCTATCACCAACAATCATGCCAAGAGACAGTACCATGAATTCATCCCTGTCAACATCAATCATAGCTTCGCTTCTCACACTGCTCAAGGAAAATACCTAACTGCACGGGCTACTTATGAAAGGTGTGACGCATGTTGGATCCTATTCGCTATTCCGGCATTGTTGGCATTAGCACTTGCATATGGCATGTTCTATTACTCTGTGAGGACTATTAAGGACTGGATAAATGCCTGTATAAAGAAGAGAAAGGAGAAGAAAAGAGCTGACCTTGAGGCTCAAAAGCTAAAAGTCACATACTCTGCATCCAGAAACACATCTCCCAATCCCACTTCTAATTTACCAACCCAGCGAGTTCAACAGCCCAGATCTCAATCAATGACACGATGGCCATTGGAGGGCGGATCAGCAGCCAGACAAATAGCAGATCGAGCCGCAGCAAAAAGTCTCGCAAGAGAACGACCATTAGCACCATATATCCGAGCCTCAGCACCAACATTAACCACAATAGCAGAAGCCCCACGGATGCCTACTCCACCGCCAGCATATGGTCCACAAGAGGAGTACATTCCCTCCCGACCGTTCACCACGCAGGCAACACGAGAGTAAATGGTTCATGTTATCAGATTCATTGAGGTCAGGATTAGAGTTGCTGCAGATGTAAAGCTTTGGAGTATGGGAAAATGATTTGCTTGGAATGTTTATTCAGATGAACCTTTTTTTTTCTTTCTTGTTTTGCTTTTACTAGTACTCGAATTTTCTTTGGCTTTATTCTTTCTATGTCTCCTTTTTACAAAAAAACGAATAGAGGGGCTTATATAAAGGAGAAGGAGTCGTAGGAAAGGTCAAAAAATGGAAGGGCCGGCAGTGGAGGGAAAGACAGATGAACAATGGACTTTTGGATGGAAGATACGCAAGTTTCGATTTTGGTGTTGGTTTTTGTGACTTCTTTTGATGCTAGTATAATTGGTTAGTTACCTTGTATTCAAATTGCATAGAATACATGACACCCTTAAATAAAATAATCAAATCATGGAGAAATTCTTGTTATGAAAACCGTAAATTGTGACATATTATAATAAAAGGCTCTTTCAAAACACAGCCTGCATAGTGCTCTATTCTATAAATAGTCTACTTCAAGTTCTTCCTGTACAGTTCCCCTCCGCAATCTCTTAACCGCGCAGCGGCTTGCTCGGGAGTGATATCTCTCTGCGGCTCCGCCATCAACTCATATCCAACCAAGAATTTCCTGACAGTTGCGCTTCGCAAAAGTGGTGGATAGAAGTGCATGTGAAAGTGCGATGCTTCAATTTCTTCCTCTGAGCCTTCCAGTGGGGCTTGATGGATTCCGGAGCCTGTATTATTATGAGTGAGTGTGTGTTGCGGGAAAATATAGACAGGAGAAGGGAGCAATGGACTTACTATATGGGAAACTCGTCTCAAAAAGATTGTCGTATCTCCTTGTGACTTCAGCAATAGCCTCTGCGAAATCCATCCTCTCCTGCTCGTTGAGGTCTACCAGTGCTCGTTTGTGCTTTTTGCTGAGTATCATGACCTCGAATGGCCAGACTGCCCACCACGGACACACTACCAGAAATGCCTCGTTCTGAAACACAATTCGCTCCTTCTTCTCCATCTCTAACTTCGCATAGTCCTCCAACATACTGCATCCATTGTGCTCATGTTTGTATTTGATCAATTGCTGCAACTCTTGCTGCGGTTCCTCGGGAAGTCCAGTCGTTGTCCATATCTGTCCATGAGGGTGTGGGTTCGAACAGCCCATTGCGGCACCCTTGTTTTCGAAGATTTGCATCCATTTATACTGAGCGTTTGGTGGAGTTATGAAGGTGTCGGATCCAGCTGGTGGAAGGGCGGTAACTGCCGCGAGTGAGGCAAGAGAGGACGAAGGAGAAAGATGCGCCGAGTAGATTTGTGTCCAGGTATGGATCACGGGGAGGATTTCGGCGGGTGAAAGGTCTGCTAGTGTGAGGTTGTGGGACGGTGAGAAGGTAATCACATAGCATTTCCCCGTTACTGGCTCGGCACGGAGTAAGAGGTTTGAAAGATCTGCAAGAGTTGATTCATTAGAATAATGTTTAGAGAAACGCGAAATACGAGAAATATAATCACCTTTTGGATCTTCCTCTTGCTTGTATTCTGCTTGCGATTCCTTTACTGCGCTATAGTCGTTCACAAATACAAATGTGGATTTGTACTTGGGATTGACATCGCCTTGAGCACGCTTGTTGCTGGGGCACAAATAACACTTGATATATGATCAGGAGACGTCTTGCGCTGTTTACCGGAATTGTTCATACCGATGGATCGTATTCCGGAAGAGTAATCTTCGAAGGAGCTTCTTGTTGGCCTCTTTAGCTAGGTTAGAGTCTTTTCTCTCTAAAGTTGGGCTATCAGACATACTGCCATGGCCGCTTTGTACGATGAGGGGAGACTAGCAACCAGCTACCCCGCAGTGGATTGTATCGCCGGTGCGAGATGTCATCTAGAATGTTTTCAGGCATTTTGTGTGTATTATATTCATAAAGCGATTTCCATTTGTGACGATAATTGATCAAGGTAGAGGGGAAGAGGTGTCAAGGAATTTTTTTTATTTATAGTTCGTTCCCAGGCATTCCCATGGTTGGAGTTCTCGGTGGTGGATTGTCGAGCCAGGACTGGCTCTGCCGATCAGTTGGCGGGGGGTTTTTCGGGGCCTGGGTTTAGTTGGCGCTGTTGCGTGATATGGAAGGTAAGATTTTGCTGGTGGAAATCTTCACACCTCAGAAAATACTTTGGCTGTTATCATATCATATTCTATTCTTATTAATTACAAAGAAAATTAACGTTATGTTGATAGGTATTTCCGTAATGGTCTCTTAGCTAGACACATGCAAAGAGCAGTACTCCGTACAATAAGTAAGCTAACGATTACAATATAAGATCAACAATGAAGATCAAGTACAACATAAATATAATATCAATATAACGTAAACACAATTGATTTATTTCAAAAAAAGTTAATTTTGTTTATAATTATAATTATAAATCTGGATTTTTTATCTTTATAGAATAGAATAATATTAATGAGCAGGTTTCTTTATTATAGTAGCTGAAGGTGGTTTGGAGGCCGATGGTGTAAAGGCCCACGTGGAGGGTTGCAAAGAGACACTTAGTGTGGCTATGGACATTTTGGTATCCAGTAATTTCGAGAGACTTATGTGGTTCTTGGTAAAAAGGAAGTTTGGATCGTTGGACTTCTTCCTTATGTTTTAGTTATACTAACTAGTTACAGATTTCGCGTCCAGCAATGCTTTGAACGATAAAGATAGCAAAAGCCAAGCTGGGCAACAGGTTTTGACCTGGTTCCAGACATTAAAAGACACAGGCAAGTTTGGGCCTGTGCCTAACAAGATCTTACAAGACAGACGTCTATTTGAGAGCGATCGTATTAGCGATCGTATTAGCGATCAACAAACGTTAGAAACCATCAAATCCTATTATAAGCAAGTTGGATATGTTCTCGACCCCCACTCGGCAGTTGCTGTTACCGCTGCGAAAGGATCTATCGACCAGACTGGTTCACATATGCCTTATATCTCAATGTCGACTGCACACCCTGCAAAGTTCTCAGAGGCTGTTAAATTGGCTTTAAAGGACGAGCATGACTTTGAGTTTGAGAAAAGTGTACTTCCTGCTGAATTAGCTCGTCTTGTACAGATGGAGAAACGAGTCATAACAGTGGAGAATTCCTGGGAGACAGTGAGAGAGATCATCAAGAAAATTTCAAAAGAAAAGAGAAATAAAAGTAACAATTGATTTCATTCATTTGTCTCACATTTAATTTGCTCCTCGAAGTAGAAATTGAGTGTAAGCAGGGTATATAATCTCCATTTTTAAGGGTGTTTTGTACATGTTGTTTGTAGAACCTTGTTCGTGTTTCACGACCAAATCTGAGGAAGGTCAATTTGTTCAACATATGACGCAGTGTCACAATCATCAAAACCGTAGTAATACGGGGAGAATAATAGATCTTTCTTCTTTAGTAAATTATATGTACTTGCAACATCAGAACTAGGCTTGCCACTGAACTACACACAACCTGAGTCGTGTTCAGATTGCTCCTGACCGTTGAAATCACCGATTACAAACCGATATTATCAGCCACCAGTTTGTAGCTTTATCTCTAGATCTTCGACGCCTAATCACAAGCTACTGGTGTCGCAAGGCTGACATTCAGCCTTCTTACACGCGTGCTGGTTTTCCTACGTCCGGATATTATACCGTTATATTCTATGAATTTCCGTTAAAAAGAATAATATAAAAACCTTATCAATCCTATAATTGAATATCGCTGTAATTTCATCCCAACATAACCCTGAGGACCAATCAATTTATTTATTTAGCAAATGAAGGCAGGGGTATCAAAACATGGTATCAACATGCGTAAAGCCCTTTATCCACCATGATATAAAACGCCGCCAGTAACAGTAACCCATAAACTCTTAAATCCAATGCCCAAAAGGAATTTCAAGGCGCCAACTCATCCCTAACAGTGCAAGAAAATGGACTCATAGGGCAGACTTCCGTTCGATTCAGATCTTTAGTCCAAGGTCCCGTTGGTCCCGACACAAACTTGTAAAATCCAAAAAAGAAATCCTGCCTGGAATCCGATCTAGAGTACTGCTCATCACCCCATTGTCCCCTGAAATGCATAGCACCAAGAGGGCTTTCCCTCTCCCCAGTCGAGGAGAATGTCCAATTGTCAGGGTGATATGAATAGAAGTACGCATTCTGGATTGGATCCCATTGTTTACCCGGGGAGGTATAGTCGAGGAGAAATCCACCAGGAAGATTGTGATCGGGGATTAAATGATCATGGATCCCAGGAATTGCATAATTGGCATGACTTCCTCTAGCGGAGTAAGATAGCGGCCGCTTACCTTTTTTCTCCACAGCGTCATAGGTAAAGGCCTGGCCGAATCCATGCTGGCTGAACCATACTGCCGTAGGGGTGCCGTTTATAAAACGCACCATGTTATGTTCCCAATCTCCAATATGATTGCCCAGCTCACGGGCAAAAACCGTGTTTCCCCGGTTATATGAATAAAAGTACATATAGAATACATCGATAGCCCCAGAACCATGATCAGTGATTATCACTACGGAGCTTGTCGCCCCCTTTGTCGCTCCTGTAGAATCTGGGACCTCTCCATACAACCAATTTGGCTTTGTTGTGACGTCTAGGTTCGAGGTGAGATAAACGTTCGTACCATTGTCACCGTATTCGTTTAGTCTGTCGAGATTCTCTAAGGTGAGCTGATCAGGAGGATTGAGTATGGAAGTAGCATTAATATTTGGGGTTGTGTTGTCAATATGGGCAGTGAGATCGGAAGGGAAGTATATTTCAGCTCTGTCAAGCCAGACCAGCGGCGCTGCAAAAGAGATCATCAGCATACTATAGGCAAATATAATTTATTTTATGATGTATTACCATAATCAAGCACAAATTCCGGGATACCCGGTGCCAGACTTGACACTGCTGAGATTCGTGCTGGGGAAGTGGATATTCCCAGGAATTGATACCGCAACAAGAACGCAATAGAAAGAAACGCCGTTATTGTAATCTATATCAACCGAGTTAGTCATAGATATCGTGAGGTCTAGGTGAGAAATCTAACCAGAAAATACGGAATCCACCTTGCAAATTTCCGTCGTTGAGCCTCTTGTTGCAATACGCCCTCAGCTTTCTCCCCTTGCCTCCCAGCCTCTAATGCACCGAATGTGCCATATACAATTTGCGTCATCGTCATATATCTCCTTGCGGATATCTATGCATATGGACAGTATATATACGGTGCTCTGGCTCTGGCTAACGAGAACTGTTGTTGACCTTCTACCCTGATCCGGCTCTCGTGTAAAGTCCGGAGGAAGCTTTGTAGTCGCTGAATGTAGAGCTACTTGCCAGCCGCCACGATAAACAAATCTAGAGCAAAAATCTCCCGAGATCTGGCACAGCAATCAGTACTGTATATATGCCAAATTATGCAGAGCCAGCTGCTGGATCCGAAGGTGAATGGAAGAAGGATTTTAAATGCTAGACCTGGGGATGACGTTGGCTTCGGTGTCACCCTTGCAGCAGCCGGGGATTTACTGTGCAGTGAGGGGAATGCGCTTGGACGGCCTTTCAGCGGGGATCTCGCGGCCGCATCCGCCACCCCATCGTTGCTGCACCCAAACAAAAACCTGCGCAAGTCACATTTATGGTAATGCTATTTTAAGGGACATATTTTGCCATAGCAAATCTCCCTGACAGAGATGTCTGATTCCTAGGAACTATGCTTACAATTATATAAATGTGGGATGGGATGCCAGCCTCCGAAGATGAAATCAAAGTCAACAAGCAAGGGAAAAATGAGGTATGTGTGTAACGAGTGTTATGCGCCAGTCGCTGTGCTTCTCATCCAATCCGCCCAACCCTCAAAAAAAATCAGACAGAAGCTCTGTGGGAGCTTGGTTTTGAGACTATTATTAAATTAACAAATGCCTTCTATCACCTATCCCGGTCGTGTGGAGCTGGTCTTGGGCTCCGTGAAGAAGATCCCAAGCTGCCGGCCAACAAGCCTCTCCAACTCCCCGAAATTACATTTCTTCTCGACCGAGATGGGGTTGGCGAAACAGGGCGTTCTCTATCAGCACTGCTTTCTTCACTGTCTATCCCAGGGATCGGTAATGCAGCCGTTACCTGAGCTTCGATATCGTCATCACTGTCGTCTTGGTAAGGCTCATATCGAGGACTTGATGGACTTCCTCGCGCAAGAGAACGAACCACATCGCCTTTGCAGATTGGACAAGTTCGTCGCCGGGTGATTAACCATGGTGTACTAAATTATCATTAGCTGTATCCTTTCTAGACAATAAATGATCCATCACATCACTTACATGCAATCCACATGGAACTCGTGACCACATGGCAGACTCATGACACGACTAACGCCAGGAATATATTCCTCGAGACACACCACACACTCAACCTGCCTACCCATATACTTTTTCCATTCACTTGATACACTGGAGCTCTTCTCGTGCTCCGGTGCACGCGAAGACGATCCTGGTACTTCTAGTGGATTTGAATTTACTCGAGCAATGTCTCCAGGTTCAGGTATACCAGTTGTCGTCCTAGAACGAGGACGTGGTCTACTCTGGCTTGACTGAAGCAGAGGTGTAGTGGGCGAAGCGCTTGAGGGGCTTGGTTGTCGTGGAGTTTGAGTACCTGATCGAATGGTCTGGTAAGTTCGGACAGGTAGTCTGTCGACAATTGATTTGGGTGCCCGCCAACGGCGTCGGCGAATTCGTGATCGTACAAGAAGCAGTGTGTAAACTATAGTCAAGGTGACTAGAGGGCTGACAACCAATACCAAAAGGGTATCAAGAAAGGGACTGGCTCCACTGGTTGGGGTTAACGTAACCCAGAGACCTTCCTCTTCATCTTCGTTATTAAGTGTATCTGGTCGTCCTTTATTAAGAGATCCTGTGTTAGAGTCCTCAGAATTTGAAGTACCCTGCATTTCAGGTTCATCTTCATCGTCCCCAAATACTGCATTCAAAAGTCCTTTTAACTTTCCACCGTTAGAGCCCGAGTCATCAGAACCACCTGTTCCTGCAGTCTGGTCTTGTGCTGGCTGCCTCTCATTATATTCACCACTTCCAGGTGTAATACTTCCTCCTCTCAAAGGCGGAATGTTTTCTGGAATTCCTGATGAAGCACCACCTGTTTGCTTTTTACCATCTTTTGTTGGAAGGGGGGATGAATTCTTTGGTTTTGTTGCACCTGACTTATCTTTCGTCTTCGTAGATAGTTTGGAATCCTTTTCGTTTGCTGGAGCTGACCCTACCAAATCCGGATCCCTCCAATCTTGTACACCGATTACAAAATCATCACTAGCTGCTTGCTTATTAGCAGATTCTGATTTCGATCCACTTGAAGCTTTGTTGGCTTTCTGATCCGGCTTGGAAGCCTTTGATTTAACGTCGTCCTCATCTCTCCAATCGTCAACAAGAACCCAGTCTAGCTGGCCACTACTTGGTGGACGACTACTATCTGACTTAGAATCTCCAGGTCCCGAACCAAATATTAGTCGTGAAAACCATCCTCGATTATCTTTGGTTATAGGTGCTGGCTTATTTCCTTTCGTGGAAGATTTCTTGTTGGATGACCCCCTAGAAGCTCCACGATTGTTCCCAGTTGCTCGAGCCATCTTTGGACTAGAACCGCGAGCGCTATGCTTCTTCGCAGACTTCTTTGATTTGCCCATGTGCTGAACTTTCAGTACTGGGTTGCCGTTTTCATCAAGTGTATCCTCGATGAAACTTCCTGGGCCCATAAGGGACGACAGAAGGTGAGCAGTTGTACGGGATGTAAAGACTGCAGGTATGGAGACATTCGAAGTATCGCCACGGGCATACATCTGGATAAGTGGACCACCTGTGGTGTCATCCCCAACGATGAGAGCAAGTGCCCCTCGTCTTTGTGCCCACTTAACCTTCTCTAAGAAGCCACAACCTCCTCTGCTCAGGAGGACAATCTTTCCTGCAATTTCAGCACTTTCTTGTATTGACTGAATGTCCGCATGATTGCTAGTAGGTTCGGTAGCATGTTTGTCACTCGGGTTTGTCACTTTTGATTCTGGGAGAGGATGGTGTAGATAGTCATCTGTGCCATCATCCGAGGAAGGCTTCTTTCCATCTGCTTTCGCTTTAGAAGTATCCTCAGCCTTGTCAGCCGGCCCATCTTCATCGGTCGCCCTTTCCCCCACCGATGCTCGGTCACTAGATTTCACATCTTTAGATTTACCTCCACTCTGCTCATCCGGTACTGGCTTTATGTTACTCTCACCCCAGCCAGGTACGTCACTGCATCCCAACTCGCCCTCGGCTCCATCATTTCCAAAACCACTGCCAATCCATACCTGTCCCTTAAGACCATCCTGAGGCAATAAGGGGCCGAACGCAGCAGGTCTGGCAAGAAAAGCAGTTGTGTTATCGTGAGTGAGTGTGATGATCGCGTTTGGTGGGAATAAGGAGAAAGGAGTGGAAAAGAACGCCCGGAATCCGGCTCGGCGTGAGGTATTCGACGTAGTCGTGACTGCTTCTGGCGAATTCGAAGATCGCACCGAGAGATAGGTGAGGAGGAGTGCGGTAAAGGAAAATGCTACGAGTATGACTATCCTCGGAGGCCGCATGATGGGCTGTGAATTGTAGTAAAAGCGGATCTGATATTTAGCCCTCAGTCAGCTCTAGAGCTGCAAACGGGCGCGAATAGTCGCATCTAAACCCCCGGAAATCGAGGATCTCTATTAGAAGCGCGGCAAAACAAGAAGATATGAGGTATTTGAAGCAAAACGGAGCTGGCGAAGAGCTCTCGACGACGTGGGAGGAGACCCGTGGAGGTGGTGTCAGTGAACGGATTGTGGCTGAGGTATGACGGTAGCAGGTGGATCGGGCGCAGGGATTTTGGTTGTGGCTTGACAAGGCAGGAAGAAATCCACTTGTCGAAACTTTTTAGAGTTCGGGTGGAATGAATTAATAGCAGTTTTTTTTCAGAGAAATTCCATTCAATTTGAGGAATCCTGCTCGGAGATCGTGGCAAAGCGCCGGAACGTGGTGCAATAGATAATATATACACAAGGAAGGCGATCACGTGAGCATAATACATGACCTTGGCAAGGCAATGTCAACTGATGGGGTCATGTCCTAGTATGTGCGTCCGTAAACCGTTGTTTGTCCCATCAAGAACGCAATTACCTCATCGGGCTTTTGCAGGTTAGGTTGCCTGACCACGATCTTTCCTCCATCTCCGATCATTTACCGTCAAAAATTCTATAACCGTTGAAATCGATAATGGACTTATTATGCGTTTTTGATTTTGTACGGGGAGGTATGTGTTCATCAGGGAATAAAAGGCATCCAGTCTAAAATCTGCCTTAATCCTGTTAAACACGCCGTCATCTCCACTAACCAGGAACAACTGTTTTTTTACCCGTGGACCAACCCAAAACTACCGGTACTTCCATAAAGGTATCAAAATATGGAGAGGTTGGTTGTTGCTGCACGATGATTCCATCCCTGCAGCTCATGTAGCAGCACGCTGTCACGGTACAGTAATAAATTAATAATCATGCGACAGGGCAATAGTTAGGGGAAGGCGGGTCCTGGCGGCAGAAAGTCTCAATCTAACCAAATCCAGCTGAAAACCCCCTCCAAGAAATTATCCCAAATAGAGGGGCAAAAAAACAGAATTGAAGGGAAAACAACAAGACGCGAGCACCACTATGCCTACGGAATTAGAAGAGGTTAGCAGTTGCACAATCGCATTAGAAAACTTCTTAATCAGGAGCTAACAAGGAGACATCTAGTTGGTTGATTTCATATCCCATGGGAATACTCAAATACGGCAGCTTGGTACGCACTTTCGACACACCTCTCACCCGACATGATTGTGGATTCCAAGGGAGCTAAGAATTGACTCTCAACCATAGCCGTAGAGAACCTCGTCCCCTACTCAACTTCACAGCCTGCCATATTCAAGACAAATCAACTCCTTCCCATAAAAGACTTAAAGCTGCTTGTACGAGATTACAAGGTACGAAACTCACCGATCTAAACACAACACAAACGGACACCCAAACACCAAGATATAGAAAAAATTACACTCAGTCCCCAAAAAANGAAAATTCTAAAAAAANTAATAATAATAATTTTTGCCACAGCAAATAGCCAAAAATGCAATCACAATCTTAATAAACCTTTCCTCCGACCGCGAAATCCTCGAAACCCTCTCCTCCGACACAGACTTCCTGCAAACACTCCTCACCCGCCTCACAAACCCCAAGGAACCAAATGCAAACCTCCTCTGCATTCTCCTCGCCAACCTCTCCAAATCCGACTCCTTAAAATCCCTCCTCGCCCTCGAGCGCCCCATCCCAAATGACCTCACCGCGCCGAACAGCCCCCTCGTAATCTCCCAGCTCCTCGACATCTTCGTCCGCGGCGCCAATGGAACCTACAACCCAGACGCCGACTTCGATTTCCTCTCCTACCTCTTCGCGGACCTAGCCAAACATTCTGAAGGACGGAAGTACTTCCTCAGCAAGCAAGAGTACGACGGCGTGGTGCCGCTGACGAAGCTGACGGTGTTCACGGAGCACAAGTCTGAGATCCGACGACGAGGGGTGGCGTCGACGATTAAGAATGTTGCGTTTGAGATTGATTCGCATCCAGCTTTTCTTTCCGAAGATGAGATTAACATTTTGCCGTATTTGCTACTGCCTATAATGGGGAATGAGGAGTATGAGGAGGAGGATATGAACGGGATGTTACCCGATCTGCAACTCTTACCGCCGGATAAAATGCGCGATAGCGAACCTAATATTATCCAGACTCATGTAGAAAGTTTGATGTTATTGACAACGACGAGGGAAGGAAGGGATATGTTGAGGGAAGTCAAAGTTTACCCTATTATTCGGGAGACCCATTTACAAGTCGAGGATGAAGGCGTCAGGGAAGCTTGTGAACGGCTTGTTCAGGTCCTCATGAGGGATGAGGATGGAGATGAGAAAGTAGACCAGGGGATGACGGCTCTATCAAGAGATGTGAAGTTGCCGCGGACACAATCGAAGCCGTTTGGTGGCTCTGGAAATTGGGTAAGTGCTGAGAAGGAGGAAGAGGAGGATGACGATGACGACGATGATGACAAGATAGTAGAAGTATAGACATCCCATCATTCCCCAAAATAACTATGGCTCATAAGCTATCATTAAGTCATAAAAAACATAAAGTAAAATTATATATATGTATATAAAATAGAAATATCAAGAAACAGAAAAGCTTTCAGAAATTCCTTAGAACGTAGTAATTGTCCTAGAAATCCTCTTAGCACATTATAATACTGAATCTGGTGCGTTCTAAGCTGTACATCGTTCTTTGTCTCCCTTGGATAGGTTCTAACAGAAAAAGACTTATCACGAGTGGGCAACTATCACACAAATAATTAAATGATGATTGGAAAAGCAGGTCTAGATTTTGAAATAATGCTCGCATCTATGCATGATATGGCGTTAAGACCACCTAAACGCCCCCGAGCTAGGTGTTGAATACCCTCATGCTCATATGCCTAAACGCCGGAATGTAAATCCTGTTTTATACACGAGTATAATTGTTAACACTTCTATGATCTCCTGTTCAATCCTATAAGGTTAAAGAACTCGTTCCTCGTCTTTTCTCTCTTCTCTATACAACCTAGGACACAACTTGTGATAGTAGTAGCAGTCGTCTTTTCAACGCCCCTCATCACCATACCTGCAAGACGGTTAGTTGAAACTCTTTCGAAAGACTGCTTGAAAACCAACAAAGATGGCTTGACTCAACCACGACTCCAATTCCCTGTGGTTTCAGGACTTCCATGATTGCATTAGCTACATCCTTGGTCAATCGTTCCTGAATCTGTAATCTTCGTGAGAACATATCTGCAATTCGCGGCAATTTAGAGATCCCAATCACATCCTTATCAGGGATGTAGCCAATGTGCATCTAAATCTCAGTAAGTATGAATTTTATTTTAATAACATAACGTCTAGATTATGCTTACTTTGCCTGTGAATGGGACCAGGTGATGTTCACAGAGACTGAAAACCTCAATATCCTTCACGATAACAAACTCGTTGTGGTTCTCGTGAAATATTGCACCACGGACTATATCCTGGATATTCTCTTGATAACCTTTTGTAAAGAATAACATTGCTTTTGCATATCGCTCTGGGGTGCCTATTAATCCTTGTCGATCTGGATCTTCGCCGACGCATTCGAGAATTGTACGTACAGAACTAGAAAGCTTAGATAGTCGCTTTGCAGCTTGTTCTGGGGTTTCATCGAGCCGTTCGCGGGTTCCATGACCTAGTATATTATATTAAAGCCTTTTTCTAGAAGAATGGACTGAGTTCAAATACTTGGCCGGCTCAAGCCATCAAAGTCGATAACAGGGCTTGGTGACCGAGTACCCGGATCTGGCTCTGCGGGAGAAGCTTCATCTCGTGGATCTCTTGCTGCTCTGCTAATACTGGAATGCCTCCTCTTCGAAGATCGATCTTCTCTCAGCTTCTTTTTGCCTCTCTTTCTCTTCTTCCGGCTCTGCCCATCGTCTTGCCTTGTAATTGTATCACTCTGACTCGCTCTATTTGAATGCCTCTCTGGTGATGATACAGCGGATTCGTTAGCAGAATTGCCATTATTATTCTTCACTTCCACAGTAGCATCTGTCAAATGCACCATTCTGGCATCCAATTCACGAACAATCACATAGATATGGTAAATTGAGGGGAAAGCAGAGTCATCAAAAATTTCCCGAAATTCAGCAAAGCTCTGGCCTAGCTTTCGCATGTGTTTTGCTCGGCCTGGCCTGGTAACTTACATGTGAACCCAACGTGACGACCACTCGAAAGTGCTAATCAAAAACATGACAGTTTTAAAATTTAGAATTTGGCTAATGAACTAAATAATCTCGATTTTTAAATATAAATAAATAAATAGCTAATATTTTATGTTATTCTGTATGAAGGTCGAAGTCAACCAAGTCATGAATACAGGGGCATTTTACGCCATTAAGCCCTGTAACTTCTACTATGGGGGTTAAAATCACTGTATTATAGTGGTCCTCCCACTAAAACCTACTATAATACAGGGCCTTAAGCCTATAGCTTATAAACTTTGATTTTGATAAGATTTTCGCCAAGGACCATACAGAATAACATATTATTACTACGGTTTGGAGGATTGTGACACAGCGCCATAGCTACATACCTTCCTCGTGCAAAAGCGCTTTGCCAGACTTCTTGTCCACCATTGTGTGCGGCTGATGATTTGGGCCAAAATTGTTCCTCTTGATCGATCCTCTTTTGGAACCTAAAAGTCTTCGCATCCTTGCTGCCTCGTTCCACTTAGAGCATCGAATTAAAGACATCCTATATTTAGTACCTTAACTCTGTACGAAAAATTCAAAAGGTTGTAGATCTTGGTGATCGTTGAAATATATAGATGTGTGGACTTATCAACAATCATCATCATTAAGCTATTTGTAATACTATACCTAATCTGCCAGCAGTGGACTACCAAACGCCATCCTGGTATCATAGAATAATCTCCCCTAGAATAACATCATTCAAAGCAATTAAAATCTCAACCCAAGCTCATGAATATTCCCGAAATGCTCGCCTTATCATACTTAGCATACTTTCCCTTACCCTTATCAATCTCGTGGTAACGATCCCAGAACCTGCCATAAAGCGGCTCAATCATCTGTTGCACCTGTCTTGCCACAATCTCTTTAACCTCAGGCTCCATATGCAAAGTCCGATGTCTTGCAAGTAGGTCATCAAAGCTAGCATTAAACAATCGGAATTTTTCTTTGATAGAATCCTTGTCTTTAGTTGAGAGACCCTTAAGAATTGCAGCACTGTCAATGGCTGAGGCATGCCCGGATGTTGGTCGAGCTCCGCGGTTCGTATATTGCACATCAAGGAGGTGAGCGGATGGTTCGCGCCAGGCGATAGTGTAAAGTTGAGTACCAGTCTTGCGCCATTTTTCAATATCGGTCATGCGAGATTCGAGGAGCAATTGGAGTTCGGAGGTTCTGACTATGCGGTCTACGATAGTTGCGTTGTTTGCTATGAAAACACCCAGTGTCTGCTTAGATTTGAGCATTAACTTGCCTCTTGCTTCTAACGCTGACATGAGCGTATCAATTGTATCGACGCAATAATGTGCGAATATTTGCCTGCCATCGGCTGATATGTCGAAGGAATTCAGACTAGGTATCCCGTCTATTGGCCCGTTCGAAGTACTACCAGGTTTCCAGTTCCCATCTCCAAGAGAAATCAAGACACTTGAAATTGGTCCTAAGAAATTAATCATGGTCTGTAACCTTGTCACTATTTCCGTTGTGACTGGAACTGGAGCTCCATCCTGTGGCACTATTTGGAGATTATTCACACGACGTCGTGTGTCTTCCAGTAATTCTCCTAAAGATGATTTTCCGGTCTCACGAATCGGCTTTAACGCCGCGGCGAAAGATGGCTTCAACTCCCCAGTCCGGTTCTCAAGACCCGAGGAGAGGTTTGACATGATCTCTATTATCTCATATGCGAGGTAGCAGTCGGTGGTAAGATTTGCCTTGATATGTATGTTCAACTCCCGGAGTGTTCTGGCAAGCTCTGATACAGCGCTCTGGCAAGTTAAGTTGAACACTTTGCTCCATTCGTCCCTGGAGAAGAGGGCACATATGTTGTCGTACTCTGCCAAGAAAGCGCCCTCCATCCCTTTAGCATACGTCCCTATACCGTTAGCACCTCGCCTGTATACGGCATCAGGAACAGTTTTCTTTGCGGTATTGATAGACGCCGAAGACAGATTCTGAAGTGTAGATGTAAGATAAGGTCCCCGGACGTTTNGCGTAAGTTTGTAACACCGGTGATTCTTTCGTGAACTGAGATTGACGGGCCGCTGAAGCTATGTATGAACTGATTAACCCAAGTCGAGTTGTCTTGTCCTGAGACAGTAAAGGAAAAGGCTTGTCCTTCGTGATATAATGTAAAGGCTCTACCGGCCTTGAGTCTTCCTGGAGCAGTATTTGGAAATGAGCTTCGAGCTGAGTATTTCCGGTCTTTAATATTCGGCTTAAATCCGCTTGTGCTTGTTGATTCGAGCGAAGATTCGTCTTCTTCATCTCCATCATAGCACTGCTAACACGCTGTAAGGAACCCAAAAATGCCGAAAGTCCAGCTTTGACAGGCCCAGCCTTAATGATTTCCTCCTCATTGTTCTTGATATCCGAGGGTTGTCTAATTTTCTCAATCGCAGCAAGTATACCTTCAATATCTGTAGTCTGTGAGTAGTGAAACATTATTATTAATAAGGATATCAACTTACTTGTGCTTAGTATCTGCAGCTTCTGTGTATGACCGTAAATTGGTCCAATGGCCTCCTGAACACTCCGCCCAGTACTCTCTAAACGGCCAAGTGAAGCTTGAATCTTCTTCGTCAACTGGTTCGTCTTCTCCAATCTCGAGTTGAGTACTTCCACCTCAGCTCGAGCCTCCTCATCCGCAGCATACCTGGTAGTCGGAACCACGGCCATATTTGTGTTTCCTATGGACCATGCACGATGAACGGTTGACTGGAACATAATGGCAGAAGTATAGCTAGGCCGAATTCGAAGCGTCTAAAGGCGGTACAATGCGGCAGATGTTGGCCAGATCAAACCCAAACGTCATATGCAAACAACTGTTAATTGCGAATTTTGAGAGGGAAATTATTTAGATTAAAAGCTCTAAAAGTAGTAAAATCATGTTAAGAATTTTGAATTTCAACACCTCGATTTAGGAGTGACATTTGGATTTTTGGTTGGTTCAGCCCATAGCGTAATTACCACTCAAGTTCAAGTGCACGCTATAGCTGAATCCAAGAGCCTGTAAGGTTTGAAGATGACGGCCTGAGACAGCGCATCAGAGGCCAATAACAGGTGATTGTTCTTCTCTAACAGCCACAACTATTCCGTGGCGTCCACACTACAGAGATCAACCGTGCATCGCTAATATTGGTAACAGAGACAATGTCCTTATTCGAAGGTTTCTGTTAAGCATAATGTAAAGGGAAGATCGACGTAATATTAGTAGTGGCACATATTAGGACGTTGTTATAAGGATTGGGCTAGAAGAAGGGCCTCGAGTTATAGTGGGATTTGTTAATATACAAAAGGTTACATTATGTTGCGTTCCCATGGAAAAGCCTGCCTAGGACTCAAGCTGATGCATTAACCGGTATATAAACGGTATGCTGCTAAGCTTTAATAACTCTATATACATTACAATCTCAAATGCAGAAACCTTATGCTCTGTGGCTTCCACATTGATCAATGGCCCTCCAAAACTCCGAGATACCTGAAATAACTTACCCATCATATACCAACTCCTGGTCTACCGTCCGTTTGTGCCTTCTGAAACTGATAAAGCAAACCAAGGACTCCAGCACCCGTAGCACCTTTCGTATCTCCATCATCCTCATTATCTTCCATGTCTCTACCTGTTTCTCTCACGGGCGAAGTCTCCCATCGAGAATCACCTAGACCTAAGGCACTCTCGTATACACCATAGGTTTCGCCACTGCTACTCGGATCTGGTCTCCCAACTCGGTCTTCATCTTCGATCGGCTCTTCTATGATATTTTGGTACCGAGATCGAGAATTGCGTGCAACGCTCATACCTCCAATACTAGATGCAGTTGGCTGGTGATGCGGATCAAGTAAAATCGAGCCTATTAATGATGTATGAGCAGCGGCTGGCGGAAATCTAGGCGTCCGGGCTGTTGTTTGTGGCATATTTGGTGCCCTACTTCCAGGTCGTCTATCATTACGGCCCAACCGTGAAGCTTGCATATCACCACCTAAAGCAGACGACATAAGACCTGGGAATGCGGGCGGTGGATGGAACTGTTGCTGCGATCTAGGCGGCATATGTCCCGGGACACCAGTCTTAGGGTTGAGGAGATAGTTGTCCAAGAATCCGTAGTAGGAAGCAGCCATCTTGCCATGCTTCGTGGAGTAATAGTCTTCTCTCATATCTCCATTTGCTCCACTTTGACGCCCAGGTCTGCCGACACCCTTCTTAAAGTCAAACACGGCAAACGAGCATACATATCCTACTCCATCGACGTGAATTGTGAATTCACGGAAGAAATCTATGATTTGGTCGCTGCATTTTGGCAGACTGAACCAGAGAATGAATGGTGTGACAAGGATGCTGAGAATTTCTTCAAGGAAGATCATAATTCTCAGCTGGTATAGCGAGGAGAAATCTCGCTTCACCTCGTCGCTATGGAGTCGATCTTGCCAATGATTTGGCATGTAGTGGGTGTACTCGATAACGTTTCGTAGAGCGTACTCAGGCTCAAACACTAAATTTTCGTCTGGTATCATTCCATTTGTCACTGCCCATAACGATCCAAATACGGTGACATAAAAGAGAACTGTTCTTTCAGGAGTAACCTCAAAGCCCAGGAATAGTTCTGGGTCCCATAAGGAGGTGATGGCGAGAACCGACGCAATTGCTCCTGCTACAAACGCTACAAATCTCGCTACTTGCACTGTCTTGACTTTCGGGAATTGGTCGAGGTAGCGCGAGGCGAATGGATAGGACATATTGATTCTCTTGTGAAACAGGTGGCGAAGCTCGTTAAATTCACGGAACTTCCACTCCGCAAGAGGGGTATATTGGCGTGATCCTAGTGCGGAAGGGTTCTTTTGATACTCCTAACGGGAGATTAGCGATGAATAAGATCGGATGGCACAGAAGAGCTTACATTGAAATACTTTAAGAAATATACGAGCATCAAGTAGACGACAATAACTGGCGCACAAATAACATTCATAAAGCCGGCAAATATGAACCGATTGCGCAACTCCTGACTTAGCTGCCGACGATGAGAGTCCTTCAAGACCAGTTGCCTTATGTGGCCATTCTTGGTGAACAAGAAATCTAGAATACTGTATTCTATGGTCCATTGAACAGTTCTTGAAAATAATTGCCGCCCCTGAAAGAAAGGCAGTGGTACACTAAGGTCCAATATCTCCTTATTGATCATCGCAATAAGGTAGTTCTCCTTTCTCATCAATCGGTTCGCAATATCATGTGCGTCTAGTCTCTCCTTCGACTGATTACCCATAAACTTTCGGGCAGAAGGAGTCATCCTTTGTGCCGTTATAGGATTTGCATCCCGCAGCGCCATTATCCTAGCAACGATATCTTGCCACGATATCGTCTGCATATCGCTATCTGGAACCTCTAGAAGATGTTGATAAAAATTATGTATGACGATTAGTCGCGGGATTTCCGCTACTAACTCGTACGCCTGGTAAATGACATATAGCGAGAAGAGCCAAATGGCTACATTCGGCATTCCAGATATCTTTGTGGTGCATTTTGGAACCAGAACTTGGGACATTTTCTTACTTTGGGGTATCTTGTCGTAATCAACGCACTGTGTAAGGAATACGGTAAGAACAGCTACAAACACAAGCATGCTGTACAACTTGTTAGTAATGATCTCGCCATCTAAAGTCGGCAGATTCCACATACCATAAATTCAACAACCCTTGAAGCAAAATACACCACATTCCATTTCCCGTATAGTAGTCGTATACATCCTTTAGGAAGTTATCAAGATTGACAACCGTTGCCCAATGCCACATTGCCTTTTCACGGGGATTTCCCGTCATTATTCCTCGGTTCTGACGACCAGGCTGGGGACCAGCCGTATTTCTAGTCCCATCATCTTGGTGTAACCGTTGTTGTGCTTGGGCAGTCTCCCACTGAGCGTGAGCATCCCTTGTAGAAGGTCCTGGTATAGCAAGATTCCTGGTGCGAGGTGATCGTTGCTTTCCCTTTTGCTGTTCTGGACTGTGGAGACCATCCGTATTGTCTTCGATCAATAGAGAGGCAGGAATATCATCGTCGGGGTCTTCTTCCAATAGTCTTGGAGATCGTGCGAAAGATCTTGAACGGGCTTTCCCTCCCTTGCCCTTCCCATCTTTAAGGCCCCTCTCTGAATAACGTTGAGTCTTTTGGTCCCTGAGAAACGCTGTGCTCTCCGTTGTAGTCCGACTATCTTCAAGGTTCAGCGCATCTGCATTCCCCAGCTCGTCATCTGGAAATCGGAGGTTCTCTTCATCCACAGCCATCGCAGCCCGTTCCTCTATATCCATCTGGTAGGCGTCATCGTGAGCCTGCAGCTCATCGTAAATCGAGCGGCCGGCCGGGTTCGATGGTAGAATGCGTGAGAGAAGGTTAGGGCCAACCATGATCTATCGAGGAGATCAAGATACAGCTTTAGAAGAGTTATGCGGGGGAGCCGGCTCCCCAGGAGGTTCTGGTGGAATTTCGGTGCGGTTTTCGACCTGGTAAAAGAGGCAGTCTATCGGTAACGGTGCACGATACGCAGTACATCCAACGGATGGATCATCTCAGACCAAAGACAAAGAGGGTTTCTGCGCATGAACTATCGAGAATGACAAATTTATCAGGTCCTGTCTAAACTATGTGCCTACTGTCTGCCTGATCAATCACATGAATGTCTTGCAGATGCCCTTCAGTAGCTTGAGAGGGGCTTTGGCTAGGCACGCGGTGATACGTGAATGACCGCGATGAGTCTTGGAGAAAGAGCCTGAGGCCCCGGATTCTGCTACCCTAGACCGCCTAGAGATACCTAATCAGAAGTGAACATAAGCGTCATTGCCGCACTTTTGAATAACTCTCCACACATAAATTCACAATAACTTGCGTCACCGTTTACTATAAAGATGGCTTTACTAAAATATGTGAAAGAATGTATGAGAGGCCAAGCCATATAATAAAAGCATACAGTCGAACGTCCATCAAATGCCAACAACAGCCTAGCCATGCTCGGGGATCGCAGTTAAGGAAGCCTGTCAACTAACCGCATTTCCATATCTGGGTCACATGGATCAATCACATGAACAAGCTCGCGCATACTTATACTTCTGTATTATACAAAAGCGAAGCATTTGAGCCACCAAAACCAATATCTTGAAGAATATAAGAATATTGTAGATCACGCTGTAGATAATATTGAGGTAGATTCATCACTAAATCGACCATTTAAGACCGTAGAGATATAAACAATCGCCAACCCTTCCATGTGCTTAGCCTAGGTTGTGGCGCCCAATGCTTCTGTAAGATGCTTTTGTCAATCCCCAACCCAAGATATCCCGTGATAAGAGCATCAACACCTGCCCTCGTAAATATACTCCGTATGCCAGTCCATTATATCCATTTCATTTCCCAGCCATGCTCGATAAACGCCAACAAGTGCTGTAAAAAACACATTACTAATCCCACATCCCTCTTTATGTACAGACCAGAAAAATCGTTCCAGAAATCCTAATAATGAGAGAGACATCCAAAATTAACTGTTTTTTTAATTATATGTTGTTTCATGAGACATTCCTTGAATTCCGAGGCGGAGCAGGTACGCTCACGAATGGGAGCCCGTCAGATCTAGAGGTGGCAGCAGAACTTCGAGGCTGACTAGCACCATTACGCTGCGTCGTGGAATTGCTCCCTTCAAGGGATATGCCGCCGTCTCCTTGCCACCGCTCCCTTGGTTGCTGAGGGTCAGTAACAAATGTGACGCTTCCACGGTGCGTGATTGAATTTTGATGTATTCGATCCGGGGTATAAGGATCACTTAATCTCGACGGCTGCATATCTCCAACGACATCTGTCTCCTCGCTAGGTGGTTCATGCCCTCCCCTCGTTCTCGAAGTCTTAAGGCTCCTCGAAGTTTCGTGGTTTTCCGAATCAAGCTCTTCTAATAACCGAGACAGATCACGCCTCCTAGTCGGAGCAGGAATAACGGTTACAGGAAGATTATCACTGGGAACTTTCGGATGAGACCGTTCTCGAAGTCTCTCTGCCTGTGTAGCAGCCAAATCTTCTAGTTTTGCACGAAGATCCCAACGGCGAGTGGGATTGTGGCTGATAGGATCATCGTGCCTCGCTACAGTGTGGGCAGATACTTCTTTTGGAGGGCCTTGAGCTTTTCGGCGGAATGGATTCGCTGCTGCAATAGTTTGCCAAGCGCTCCGGTGATTATTTGGTAAGGTACCGTCCGGAAGCGGTTCTATGTCATCTACCACAGACTTGGACTTATCGAAGTCATCCTCTCCATCCCTAGAAGCACTACTCTGTACTCCGATAACGTCCAAACTATTGTCTCTTGAAGCACTTAAAGTTGATGTATCTGGCGCATTAGTTGGTGTAACTCCACTAATAGGATGGTATCGAACAGCATATACTGTGCTCTCTGCACTTGCTGTATCAGTTCTGCTGAATGGTGTCGCCGTGGGTTCCGGTCGAGCCGGCCATAAAGGAGGCCGAGTTCGATTCTGCGCTCCAGAAGTTGCATTTTGGGAATTAGTGTGACCATCAGCCTCCACATCACGGGGTTGGCGTGGTCTATATCTTTGCGCAATGCTGACCATTCCTGGCCACGACAATCCATTATTTCCCGTTGCCGTTCCTCCTCCTCCTCCTGCTCCTCCTCCATCATCTTCGCCATCCTTGCGACGTCTAGTCCACTGAAACTCCGATGAAGGTGTAACTTCCAACATCTCATCCCCATCAAACACTTCTCTACCAAGGACACCGTCCTTCTTGTCATTCCTTTCCAAAGCCTCAATTCTTTCAACCCACTCCCAGACGACTACGCTGGCGGCTGCAGCGCCGACCCAACGGACATAATCCCCCCAGCCTGCGAGTGTTGGTTGCGATATGTCCAATACAAAGAAAACGACGGGAACTAAGATCGCCCCTAATGATAGCATAGCCACTATAAATATGTTTTTCATCTGTGAATGATAAAATGCAAAGCGCCGTTTTGTGATTGAGTAGTAGATCACCCAAGCAGAATATAGAAGACTGAGAGCCAGTGCAAATAAGTAACTAAGCGCGGGGACAGCATCAACAAAGGTTCGAGGTCGAGTACTGCCGTAGTAAATGAAATTATTAAGGCAGCTAAATAAGACATCAAGACTGATTAATGCAAAGGCGGTCCATTTAATGATAACTTTCTCCCGCTGGCGTGGGAAAAGCCGTATCAAGGTTTGTGCCTGCGCAAGCCAGAGAAAGGTATCTGATATGATCCGAATTACCTTCAACTCCACGCTTCTTTCAACGTCGTTCTGGAGAGACTGGGTATCCATAAGTCCAATATCATATTGCTCCTTTGCTACCCTGAAAGTGTCCGCCGTAGCAATCGTTAACGAAACTGCTACCGTCAAGGCAGCTACTTTCTGTAACCATGGTCTTCCACCAATTCCTGTACCGGCATCTCCTCCCGATGGGCCGTTGGTAAACCCACGTCGTCCCAGAATCACAGCGCCCTCGTGCAAAAACGTCCTTGGGGTGATCAGGAGCATTATCACGAGCATGTAAGCAATTACGGTTGCAGCGGCTAGCGCATAGCATTCGGGGATTGTCGAGGCATAGAATGGATCGCGAAGGCCCGCAACGGTCGTTGGAGTGTTTGCATTGGTCACAATGATGTCGGCAGAACCTGTGCATTCGGGCTGAAATAGGGCGTCTTGTGTGAGAGTGATGGTGGTGTCGGGGTCGAGGGAGATGATACCGTTCGAAGGGAGCGCAAAAGGGGTACAGTGAAGCCGCGCCGACGAGGTGGTGGTTGGCTTGTCAAAGTTCCATAGCTGCCTCTCCTCCATGTCGAAACCTCTGCGGTCCAGCCGCGTGTTCGTGATAGTGATGGGCCCTCTTCTTAATCGAGAAAACCCGACATAGTCACCGACGACTAGGGTTGCAGCAACGGGAATCTCCTCGGCAGCGACCGAGATGCGTGCGCAGCGAGAGGCTTATTTTTGGATTATTCGTCCGAGGGGAGAGATTGTCGATGTAAGATGTAACGAGATAGTGGGGGGAGGTGAAGACGGGATTACGATGAATGGAAGTGGTGAGAGAGGGTCCTTCGTTCCCATCGTTCCCGCGACTTTGCCCCGTGGCGAAGCGCCTCGAATAGGTTTAGCGAGCTAGATGGAGTCTAGACGATCCCTCTAGATCAACAAAACTGCAGATTCATTAGATTCATGGCATGAAACCCAAGGCAATGAAGCAAATACAATTTTCCCGAATTTATAACTCCCATTCTTGTGTAAATCAACTTCATCTGAGGGACGGATGGTGGCAGCCGTCACGATTTGGCAGCGGGCTTGGCAAAGGCACATGACCGCCAAGAAAGACCACGCAAAAAAGCTTGACCAACCTTAAGCTTCGACAAGAGTCCCAAAGACAGCCGATTCTTGGGATGGTCATTCGGTCATCCCACCGCAGCGCACGATCGGCGGGTCCGCATTTTCGGGGTCCAAATTTGCGCGGGGTATCTCTCGAAATAGATGGATGAACATTGGTCTGTATAGAATAAAAGAGACGTGAGAGGTAAAGATTATTTCTCTTTACTTTTGGGGGTACGCCTGTAATGGTTCCATACGCACCAAAATTGCAAAGACTTCAAACGCAGCAACTTATATATCAAACTGTTCCATAACTTATTAAGTTAGTAGATGAGGATGTTTTCTTACCACTATAACTACCTATAATTACAGTGCACTTCAAGCACTATAAATTACAGTACAGTCTACTACTACAGGTGCTTATAATTTTATGTCACAATCCTCAAAACCGTAATAATATGGGGAGAATAA
Organism: Scytalidium lignicola; assembly: GCA_002812745.2. Lineage (NCBI taxonomy): Eukaryota > Fungi > Ascomycota > Leotiomycetes > Scytalidium > Scytalidium lignicola. The sequence continues at coordinate 180,914 of NCSJ02000026.1, forward strand.
TGTGTTATTCTGTACTAAAGAAGGAAGATCTAAGTTAGCTACGCGTTTGACCAATTCTATTCAGCTGCCGCTTACATAAGGCAAGTAACCACGTGATCAAGCGACCCCTAGTCCACTTCAGGTTGAGTTAATTAGAATCCAGTCTCGGACTTGCAGAGCACTGGAAATAAGTTAAGGAGGCAATGAGAGCATCACCGATTTAGAATTGAGCTAGGAAGGTAGTAAGGGCGTCCTGATTTAGAAATGAGCTAAAAAGGTATAGAGCTGACCGAAATTGGCTTCACTTCTGCATACTATATGATTTTAGTTTAGCTCCACATGTTATTCGCTATAATAACTACATCTGACTCCTTACAACACTGAATTGTACACTTGATGGAAGCTAGTGCCTTAGGAATGGCTAGTGGCATTAGGCAGAGATTTCACCACGCATGTTTTCAAAGTGATGATGACGCTCTTAATTTCACTGTAGTCTACGAAGAAATCCAACCACACAGCCATCTTCTTAACTTCGGCTTCTGATATTTTTTTCCATCTTATTATTTTCTGTTATTTTCTCAACACAAGAAAACAAGCACAAAGCAAAGTGTGAGATAACATCGAGTACAAATGGATATAATCCTTTTGCCCTTGTTCGATCTTTTTCTTCTCACTCTGCATTTTCCTGATGTATGCTCGCCATATGCTTCAAGAAATCTTTCTCGCGGAAAAACCCCTTCCCACCAACTCGCTTGCAGCCTGACACAGTGCATGGGAATAGTGACTCGTCATGAACCTTCCTCATGTGCGCGGTGTATTCCGATTGCTTCTTAAAGGCGTGGCTCGTAATGAAATCGAATATGCCGGCACCACGATATGCTTCACAATCAAAGTGTGGGCAGGATTTGCCAACCCCTTCCGCATTGCTTACTTTGAAATTGTGATATCCTTGCAAATGCTGTACGAGGTGGTCTTTCCGCTTGAAGGAGGAAGACCCTTTATACTTCTTGCAATGAGGACATGGATATCTTGCCGCATTGGCTTCGTGTTTGGTCATATAATGGCGTCTAAGGACATCTGCTCGTGAAAAAGCCATAGTACACTCCAAATCAGGGCACAGAAAAGCCAAGTGACTTGTCGTGTTTGCATGATTCACAGCTTTACTCCACCATTTAAAATCACAACCATCTGCCTTGTAGCCGCATTGGTTGCACCTGAGCAATTCAACGTGTTCCTTTTTGACGTGTAGATTCAACTCTCCTAAATAGTTGAATTCTCTGGAACATAGTGGACATGATTTTGCGTAGCTAAATATTGATTAGCCCCGGACTATAGGAATTACGGAAATACTCACAAACAATGGCCTATCTTTGAAGACTCAATCTCGATCGCTTCGGCTGTATGAACATCCCGAGTCTGCTTTGCGATTTCGCATTGAGAGGGGTTCATGCCATTTACGCTTCCACCATAATTTGTTGACTGTTCTTCAGTGGTCGTAGCAGAGTCCGACACCCCTTCTCCATTCATTTGAGTAACAGTTTCCCCATCGACTAGTTCACATCGCTCTTCGGTGAGGATACGTGTGTTACTTGGTTCTAGAACACAGAGATTTTGCTGCGTGAACTCAGAGAGAGTATTGAATAACCCAATTGATCCTTGTGATGCATCACCATGAGCATCATTCACATCGAGGAAGGTTGTCACGTGTGCCTCGTAGCCATCGAATTGGAGCGTCTCCACTGAATTGCCCTCGAAGTGGGTTACGCCCTGTTTCTATGTGAGCTCCAAAAAAAAAAACTCACACAAGCCTCCCAACCCCCATCGATTGGAGGATAGAAGTCTTGGCTAAAGCTATCGAAGGGCGGAGTGTGCATGATTGACGTGGTTAGCTAGACGCAATGGGCAGCGATAAGTAAAAAGCGGCGACGAGATTGAAGACAGGAATAGGCAACAACGTCAAAAGTGACAGTTTTGCAGGCGAGGAAGTAACTGGGGGTGTTTGTTGCTTTATAGACAGTGTTGCTGTCTCTTGCTGCTTTACATGGCAGAAAACCAGCGAGTTAAGAAGGGTAATTATCCTCGTCTGTTTGCTTTGAGTGGAAACAAGTTCGATACAGAAATAGGGCGAGAAGTTCAGTCTCGCCAGGCTGACGTGGAGGGTTTGTAAATTCTTGACAGAATAAAATTAATGTTTGAATGTGAAGCCGATTTCGCGTTTGGAATCACCACTGAGCAAACTCAACAAATAAAGATAATTTTAACTTCAACTTCTAAAATTAAATTTATACAATCATTTATATATGTTATATCAACTTTCAAGATCTTCAGTAAATATTTATATTATATAATTCAGAATTTGTGTTATTTGCCTTATTTGCCTTATTTTTAAGACTAATTTACTGTTACGACTTAAATAACAAATTATGATAATTCATAATTATTATAGTTAAAAATTATTATATATATGACGTACTTGAAGTTTTATTCAATAAATTGTATGGTTGTTGAGTTTGCTCAGTGGTGATTCTCTGCTCGATTTCGCTGTAAATTTCAGTGGGCTGGTGGACCGGGAATTACGTTAATACCCAGCCACGTATGCTATGATATAGAATAGGCACTTCAACTTGGCCTTCTATACACTACTCAGACTTTACGATACTTGAGAGTAAGATTGTTGCTTGTTCGGAGGAATTTAGTGCTGAGCTTAAAGGAAAAGATAAAACAAGGACTCTCAACTGCATTTCCTAGCTTTTCTAGGTGGGTACAGTATATATGATTAAACGGTTTACAGCACGGAGTAACTATCAAGGATCTTACAGTACCTCCGGAGATGGATATATCCGGAGATAACTATCCTTGCATATAAGCTAACGCTATAGCGGTATGCCAATCGATACTGTATAGCTTTCGTTATAAAGCCATTGGGTTACATCTCAGCAGACAACTGCTTAGCTACATGTATATACAGTAACAAGACTGTTAGATGCATGAATGCATGATGCATCTACTTGCAGGACTGGAGAAATCCCCGCGCCTCCTTGATGAGTTTGAAGTTCTCTTCACATGTCTGTCTTGGTTACGCGGGGAGTGAGCGGAATTAAGGAGGTTCAGCGGGGCAACCTTCACTGTCCACGCGCCTAAAGACGCTCTAGGAATTACGACGACTCAACATCTAATTTAGTCAATTCTCATCTTAGCCTACTGTACGAACGGATCTTGCATCTCTGTCGGGTTTAACTTAGCATTTATGCCTCAACGGTCGATTAAGCCATACCGCAATTCCGCAGGCCATCATACTGTACAGTACAGGAAAAAGAGAAATGTCAGCATTTGGGGTTTCTCACGTGTTTCACGGAACTAAGACCGAGCATCTCGTAAGCTTCGATCGTAGTCATAGTCACAGTACAGTAGAATCGGAAAATAATAATACAGTAAGCAAAAATCTACTCCGCCCACTGGACTGTGGGGCATGGTTGCTGATTCGTATCTGGAGAGGAAGTGTGGTGGAGAGCGGAAAGAAAGTCCATGTCCAGCAAGGTACAGTAAAGTAATCAGAATTATGCCTCATACACGTGTACTATTATATTTTATGATCTACGAGCAAATCATGGTTTGTAAGAAAATGCCACAATTGAATGTTTAAACCTCCAATTAATGTTTTGCTTATTTCTTTCCCAAAACAAAGGTTCATATTAATGCAACCTGACCGCAGCTCGAAACCTTCTCTCAACCTCCTCGATGCGGATCTACCCTACTGTATCCTTCCTTCCAAAACTCGGCCCCTTGTGATCACCGCGGGAGGGTGCGGAGAGACTTTGCAAGGAATTTTCTCACCAGCAAATTGATTTTGGATCTGCACACCCCGTACTCGTGTAACTAATAGTAATGCCGCGTTCTTCGTCCGAAAGTCTCCAGCAGATCGATCTCTCGGTGGGATCGAGTCGCCGCTGGTATCTTTTCTTCGCCGTCATTGACTGCCGGGCGCAAAACGATTGCGGGGACCAAGATTCCCGACAGTAGCGCGCGCGCTCTCGACCGACCAGAACTTCCAGGGACTTCCAGCCAGCATGCGACAAGTTAATCTTTAGTTATTACTCAACGCACGTCACGATCTCCTTTTACTAGAATGGCAGTAATTCGGACCAGTGGTCAAATCCCACCGTAAACACCCGCACGTAATCCGTTCTGCTCCACGAACTCCGCGGGGGGAGAACGGGTGGCGCTGGGGAACCACGATGGATTTGCCAGACGTGCCAGCTGTGCCCAGACAGACTTTGCTTTCTCTCTCCACACCAGGAGCTGCTGCTCGCATTGATCCGAGACTTTCGGGGTTAGTGGGTTTTCCCCGTCTTCCCTCCGCACGCGTTGTGTCTGGCCCAGTTGTACACGCCGTCGTTATTGGTAATTAACTGAGAGATGTCTAATCTCCATCCTAGCCGTTATCGTTATAACTCAATGCTAATTAAGTTCAGCTTATGACAATGCTTGCAAGCGCCAAGCAAGGAGGCTATTAGAAGTACCTCTACCCCAAGTGGCAAAGGTACCTCTGTGGTCGAGCTAAGTGATCCACTACTCCTCTTCTCTACTCTTATCATCTGCTCCTCTCCCTCATTTTCTCCTTACCCCCCATCTTGAACTTTTCAAATCTTGAACTTCTCAAAGCTCTTATCCTATATCATCCTACAGCATCCTACAGCATCAAACTCAGAAAAAGTATCACACTCACCTGTCCGAGGCAGAAGAGGAAAGAAAAGCTTCAGCTTTAGCTTTAGTAGCAAATAGCTTACCCTTAAGCTCTCTTGCCCAGGTACCAGAAGTTCCACAATGGCAGCAAATAGCAATGGCAATAGCAATGGGACCAATGGCTCGACCCCTTCCACAATCCCTCTGATTATCGACAACAAGCCTGTGTCCACCACTGAAACCTTTGCCGTCTACGCTCCTGCGACAGGTGCTCTTTTACACCACTGTGCCTCAGCCTCCATCAGTGATGCTGATGCCGCTGCTGAATCAGCCCAACGGGCCTACCCAGCATGGCGAAAATCCTCGCCATCTCTGCGCCGCGATATCTTTCTCAAGGCCGCTTCTTTGTTCGATGAGCGGAAGGAGGAGCTCATAAGCCATATGCAGATGGAGACAGGAGCGTCGAAGGGTTGGGCAGAGTTTAATTTAACAACCTCCGCGGAATTTCTCAGGGATGTAGCAGGTAGGATCACTTCGCTCAGAGGTTACGTGCCAACTACGGCAGACGAAGGTACTGGCGCGATGGTGTTGATGGAGCCATATGGTGTCATTCTTGCTATTGCTCCCTGGTTAGTATCCTAATTTCGTTGTTCTATCTTATCAGCATAACATCTTTCTTCCCGCTACTTCTTTAATAAAGAAGATTCTTTCCCAAACAAAAGAAGAAAAGCACTACAAAAAAATACATATTTTCGGCCACCAGAACTAATAGGAGAGATCATGAGCTAATGCTAAAATGTAGGAATGCGCCTTTTATCCTCGGTGTCCGCTCGATACTTTACCCCATTGCAGCAGGCAACACCGCTATCTTAAAAGCCCCGGAAATGTCCCCTCTAGTCTCTCATGATATTGTCACTATTTTCCACGATGCAGGTCTTCCAGCCGGTGTACTGAACCTCCTTGCTCATCAGCCATCCTCTGCTGCTGCAGTTACGAAGCGCTTAATTGAAAACCGTCACATCAAGAAGATAAATTTTACCGGAAGTACCATGGTTGGAAGAATCATTGCCGAAACAGCGGGCAGGCACCTGAAGCCAGTAGTATTAGAACTTGGTGGCAAAGCACCGGCTATTGTCCTTGACGATGCCGACTTGCCGGCAGCCGCTATGGAGTGTGTTGTTGGAGCCTTTTTCCACTCAGGACAGATTTGTATGAGTACGGAAAGAGTGTTAGTCCACGAGGCCGTGGCTGACGCGTTTGAGGCCGAGTTTAAGAAGGCTTTAAGCCAATTTAGCCCTGATCATGAAGATCCACCAGTACTGATCAATGCTGCTGGCGTGGCGAAAAACAAGCGGCTGTTAAAGGATGCTGTGAGCAAGGGTGCAAGCATTATTGCTGGATCTATCGAGGCCACTGAACATAGGGAAACTATGATGCGCCCTGTGATTGTCAAGGGTGTAAGAAAGGATATGGATCTTTACTACAACGAATCGTTTGGTCCTACTGTATCCATGATCGTGGTAAAGTCCGATCAGGAAGCCATCGACATTGCCAACGATACTGAATACGGCCTTACCTCTAGTATATTTACCAAGGATCTTGCGAGGGGTCTAAGATTGTCCGACTCCATTGAAAGCGGTGCTGTGCATATTAACCATATGACAGTGCATGATGAGCCATCCTTACCACATGGAGGAATGAAAGCTTCCGGATATGGGCGCTTTGGGGCTTCCGGATTAGAGGAGTGGGTTAGAACTAAGACTGTGACATTTAAACGATAAAATGGGATATGATGAGTTTGAGTTTATGACAGCCTTATTTTGTACTTATGTGTATTTTGTCGATCTACTTATTGTATCGATTAATGATTCAATGTGGGTTAGATGTCTATCCTCACAATCAGACCCCATAAGCCATTGTGAACCACTTTTAGCGTCATTGTCTTAAGGGGTACAATTATTTCCGTTTTTGAGAATGAAGGATTTTATGTGGACAATATCCCTGTAATTATATAACTTTGGCGCGACCTGGGGTCTGAAAAGATACCCAACCTACCTCTCTAGCCTTACATTTAAGATTCAGACGAAAATCAAACGATCCAAGTTTTAAAAGAAATCTGGAAAATAGTTTGCGCTTATTGATTATTATATATCTACTACAAAACTTCTCCCTTACTATCACTTTACGTAATTTTCCAATGTATGTGAAAAGTTTAGCTGTCCCTCTCATGGTTTAAAAATTCCAAAAAGGAGTCGACTAGCTCCTTATCCCATGATATAACCCATAATCAATAAAAACCAGAAATCCAAAAACCATGGTTAGACCATTATGTGTACTTGAAGAATGCATTAAATCTAATCATCTTCATCAATAATATCTCCCTCCTCATCCTCCTCATATGTTTCTGTTCCTCCGGCACTTTCACTGGAATCATCTTCTCCTTCTGTGAGGTTAACCTTCTCTTCGGTGGTTAACACCGTCTCAATTACTTCCTTGTTCTCTTCTTTAAACCCAACAGTCTTTCCTATACTAGCTGGTTTGCTCACCTCCTCAACCACGTCTCCATTCCACGGCTTACATTCCTTTACCTCTTCCCCGCATCTTAAGCAAGTCCAACCTTCTCTTTCCTCTGCTTCTAGCCGACTGGCAAGACACACGAAACAATAAACACATCCACACGGGATAGCTTCATATGGATTCGTAATGTCAGTCTGCGCAGACCCAACTATCCCACTGGACGTAGCCAGAATCTCCGCCTCCGTGGCGCTAGCGTTTTGGTCTTGGTAACAGATGGCACATGTCCGTTCAGGAAGGAAACCAAGTTCTCCATTATGGACATTCTCATCTCCTTCCTCAGGATCTGCGCTCCTTAAGACAGACTTTGTCTTCCTCCAGGCTCGCGTAAGCCATCTTCGCCATCGACTTATTCCCACCAGAGGAAGAACAAAGAGAAGGAATTCCGTGAAGGCATGCCATACAAGTTGCCTATTCAAATACTCAAACGAGACTTCTCGACTGACCTGGCTCGTCGGTGGAGCAAGTCGCAATCTGAGAATCCGATCTAGTAATGTCCTATACCGTCCATTGACCAGAAACACCAAGAACGAGATGAACGCCGCCGTAGAATGCATCGTTGATAACGCGTCAGATAACCTAGACAATCGCTGCAGCCGAGGGCTTAAGCTCTCCTCGCCATTATCATTATCAAGCAGCCAATTCTCCCATTTAGTCCACGCATACCTCCCGCCCACCGTGAATAAGCCGTATAATGCCTTCTGCACCTTCGACGGCGGTGCTACGACGGGACCACGATTCCTCGCATCTGTAAACTTGAGATTCTGCAGCGCCGCTCCGTACGTAGCATTGTGATCCCACACCGTAAGCTTGAACAGCACCGCTCTTAGTCCAAGCATGATCTCGGCAGAATACGAGTCCTGCAGATGCGTCCCCCAGTATTTCAATCCCTCGCTCACTTGTCCCTTTAGCAACTCGAGTAGTTCTTCATCGAGGAGTTCCGCGTCCACTTGCCCTACGCGGAAGGCCGGACGGGTGCCATCGACGCCTCGGATTATGTCCCATGTGGAGAGGACGGTTTGAGCTAGTGGTCGTAAGGGCGAAGGAAGTCGGTTTAGTTGCTGGTATGCATGTAATGTTTCTCGTTGCGCGGTGATTCGTGCTTGTGTTTCGGCTTCTCGAGCGGCGCGACGGGCTGCAAGGCGTTCCTGTGCAAGGGCGAAGTCATTAGTTGGCATCGTGAGGTTGTTGTCGCATGGTGTTGCAGGCGGTTGTTGTATTTTAGGGTATGGCACGATAGTTAATCAACTACTGAAGGAAAGCGATAATCAGATGCCGAGGTTCATCGCGGTAAAATTGGAGCTAGGTGTAGGCCACTCCCGCCGCTAGCCTTTTCTTAGATTGCCCTCCTCAATGTTTTCTCGGCAGATAACAATTAATCGTTTAGATATTTCCAATGTCAAGAGAACTTTAAAAAGGTTATAAGTAGTTTACGATCTACAAAAATCTGTAAAAGAGCTACTGTTCAAATGACTTATTGTTACGTCTGGAGTTTGGGTCGGATTAATGTTATGCCTGGGCCGCTTTCACGTGGTAGCCTACTTTATGTAAGCGTGTCAGAGGTTAAGTTATGGCGCAGGGATTAGGCTACTACACATATAAATTGTATGGTACAGAGACTCTATTCGTTGCTCAATTCTATGATGTACAGTACAAAGGGGTAAACCGGTAAAACTCTGCACTTTACCGACCGTAAGCTTCCTACAGCTATGATTGGCCAACGCCAATTACATAAGCAATATCTTTGACAAAGCGGCAGTAAGGGAATTGGCGTAAACTAACTAGATCTTTCATTAACAATGAGCATTGTTGTTCCACCTAGATTTTTCCCTCTCTAAAAGTAATAATGATATTTATATATATTGATAGTATCTTCCCTATACCTATGTCTAGACAAACAAACGAAGAAACAACGATCGGTGGTAGTTAATCCATCTTCCTCGCCAATCCCGTTTTTTGTATCAAATTCCACTTCCACTTCCTAATTCAAGTTTAATTCACAAAATAACTCAATGAGCTTTTCTCTCACACGATAGTGCAAGATTTTTCACCATCATAGTTCAAAAGCACTTATTATTCTCAAAACGTAGATAAATAAAAAGCTCGTACCCTCATTTCAATACTCCTTTTCTCCCATAATTATACCGATATATTTTCTCTCCCTTCAANCCCAACCCCAATCCCAANGCCCAAAACAAAACCAAAATCGTAAGGTGAAAAAAAAGTTAATAATAACAACAGATGAACAAAAACCTAATCCCCTCCCGTCAGCAGCCGGGAGAGAAAGATCAGGGGAAAACCAGGCGAACTGAATTTTTTTTTACCATTAAGGTCAGGCCCATGTACAGAGGCTAATAATGGGGGGGGGGGCGGGGGCAGAACCATTACGCCAAAGCACAGAGTGGGCCTTGGCCTTGAGGTACTGGCATTGTTCTTAATCCGGGTTATATGTCTTGTCAAAGGGGCAGGTTGGGAAGGAGGGCAGGGGCACATAGTGTTGCAGGTTGGTGTGACTAGTGAGTATGTGGTTCTTTCCGGATAGAGACGGGTTCCTGGTTGAGAAAGCAGAGAAGGGAATTAACCTTAGATGCTATCTTGTTCAATAAATTCATCCCACAGAAAACTCTTTTAACTCACACGTTTTAAGTCTTCATAACAAAAAGTCTCTAGTTTCGTTTCTATTCCTGCTTCTTCTTCCTCCTCTCCCATCTCGTTCTCTTAGCCTTTAATAGCAAATAAGCTAAGATCCTATACACCAACGCACACATCCCCAAACACAAAATATTGACCCCTGGATTCGAATCTAGATCATAAAGTCTCAACACATCCATCCCGTTATTAATCGTACAACTACCATCCGGTAATCTCTGCTCGCTGTTACATGTGAATTGGATGTTGCGGATGGAATAAGGCACTAGATTCCTGATGGCGTAGCGAATGGGAGAGAGGTAGTTTACACCCTTGAGGAAACCTGGCATAGAGATGGACATAACACCGGACATGAATTGGGCGACGGAGAGGAAGACGCTGGTTAGGTTTACAGCGAAGCCAGTGTGGGCGAAAAGGGTGTTGAACTATATTTTGAATTACTTGTTAGCGTATTATCTTATTTTAACTCCCATAGCCGAGTTTCAATTAAATAAGCAGCAAAGGGAGATAAAGGCAGAAAGGAAGAAACGGAACAGGAGCTAAACATACCATAATCCCTAAGCTCTCCCCACAACTGACAATACAAAAGCAGTTAAAAAAGCACACAAAGAACATCTGTGCCGTCCTCGGCAGCCCTGCTCCAAGATCCGTCAAGCACGCAAACAAAATACTCGTCAGAACCTCAAAAGGCACTTCAAGTGTAATATACTGCGCGAAGAACGCCTCGACACCATACGTCCCGTCATCATTTTCACGATAAAATACATCCTTCTCGTTGGGGTATATCGCTACATTCTGAAGCATGCCTACAAAATAGAAAGCGCAGAATTCCTGGATGAAGCCGATTCGGTTTTGGATGGAGTAGTAGTCGTGCTTAAGGGGGGCGAAGAACAGTGTGAGAATTATGCCGAGTCCGAGTACTTGCATTGTGCGAGCCATGATTAAGGGTGGTTGACGGCGAATGTTTATATATGCACGATGGACGAGAATTGGATACGCTTTGAAGAAGGAGGTGGGCTTGCGGACTAGAGAGCCTAGTTCTGCGGGAGTAGAGATCGTGCTTGGATTTAGAGCGGATTGAAATTCGCTACTTGACCAGGATGATATTAGCTTACGTACTTTCGAGCGCGTAGCCTCTTCTCTAGACGACTGTTGTAAGTCTATGGTTATCAGATCTAGGGCAAAATCGGCCGGGTTAGTCGTCGTAGGGCAAGGGAATCCAAGACCCGCGAAGTAAGGGAGCATGCTGGAACCACTACCAGCGTAAACTGGAGATCCGCCTCGTGCGAGGAGAAGCACATTGCCAAAGCGTTTGAATAGATCGGAGCGAGATTGATGGATTGTCAGGATTAGGGTACGGCCTTCTTGGGCAAGACCTTCCAGGACCTCCATTATAGAGGATGCTGTGAAAGCGTCGAGACCGGATGTAGGTTCATCGAGGAGCAAGACACGAGGATCAGTAAGGATTTGGACAGCGATTGTTACTCGGCGCTTTTCACCTCCTGATATTCCTTTAATCATATCGGATCCAATAAGATTGTCTGCACAATCTTTCAAACCCATTTTTAGCAACACATCTTCAGCTCGTTGGTGTTTCTGTGCAGTGGACATGAATGATGGTAATCGGAGACCAGCCGCAAACTGTAATGTCTCTCGAACAGTGAGAGACGGTAGCAGCGCATCATCGTCTTGGCAAACATAGGAGCAGACCGAGCGAATGACGGACGTCGACGGGACTGCACCATTGAATGTCATGTTCCCAGAAGGTCGATATTTCGTTCCAGGAGTATTGCGAAGCCGCAACGCCATGGCATTAAGAAGAGAGGTCTTTCCACTCCCAGAGGGGCCCATAATAACATTAAGAACTCCTGCTTGGAATGTAGCACTTATGGGTTCCAAGATGGTCTTCGTGGGTAGCTTTCGGCCGAAAACGGTTCTCTTCTCTAAATCCAGCGCAAACCGATCAAGCCCGATATCAACCGTCCTAACCTCAGCTGCAGACCGTGCGGTCATCTTCTCCTTCCCAGCAGAGAAATCTGTATCCGAGTTCCGGGCTTGGGAGACACCCATCTCTACCCTTTTATACCTCAATCCCACGCCAGCAAGCGTGTAGAACATAACCACGAATGCTGTTAATATAATAATCGGCCGCCACACCCAGTTTCGAGGGAATCCTAGTGAAGACAAGACATAAGCGCCAGTATACTGTAGACATGCAGGATTTGACTCGCCACCTTCAAGGGGGCAGTCATAAAATTGGCCATGGAACTCATTAGTGGCTAGAGCACCGAATCCGTAGAAGACGTATGCTGTCCACTTTAGCCACCGAACATAGATGGGGATCGTGTTTGACTGGATGAAGTAACCGCATGCCATGCTTTGGATTGTGTAGCCCATATTCGCAATAAGAGAAGCACCAGCAAAGTTCCTCGATGCAGCAACACAGGTTGTAGCATATGTGACTGCGATGTACTGACATAAGAGAACAACGGCAAAGAATGTAAGGAATGTCGAAGCTTCAGCCCGGAACCCTGCCATCCAATAGAAGATAATTGAATAAACTAGAGGCACCGGGAAGTCCTCCATGAAGAACCTTGCAATGCGCCTGCTCAGCAGAAAAGGTAAAACATCGACCACATTCTCGTTATATTCACGATCAAAAAGCTGAATGTCGATTGTAAGGCGATACGTCTCGAATAGGAGAATTAGGTAACCCTGCAAGGCAGCGGCAGTATAAAGAGCGCCTTCTCGGCTTCGTATTCCAGACTGGTCTCGTCCTAGGTTGTAGAAGACCCATCCAGTCATAATTCCCATCCCTATAGCTTCGATCAAGGAACCTACCATACCCAATGGATCCCGGTATGTAGTAAGGAAGGTACGAGACGTCAGGATCCGAGTTTGACGGATAAAGGGGGAATGAGCATGAGCGCGCCAGGATATCTGCTTTTGCGATCGATCTGATGTAGACCGAGGTGGTGTCTTCTCCCCCTTGTGATCTGGAGAACGGAAAATTCTATCATTCTCCTCCTTCCAAGCCGCCTTTAACCTTTCAACGCGTTCCGTCGAAGCAGCCTCCAACTCGGGAGACCTATTATCCACCGCTGCAATGTCAATCAAGAATTCAGCCGGATTTACAAATGCTGGTAATTCCATGCCAATTTTCTGGAACCACGGAAGAGAGTCATCTGCTTTCCCAGNAAAAGACGGGGCTTCCTTTACTGAGAATTACCAATCCATCAAACATACCCCAGATCTCGGATCGCGGCTGATGGATCGTGGTGATGATTGTTCGTCCCCGTTTTGATAGACCCTTTAATGTTCGGATGAGTTGGAATGCACTGGTAGCATCCAAGCCGGTGGTCGGCTCGTCTAGGAATAGAACGCTGGGATTGCTTAGGAGCTGCACCCCAATACTTGTCCTCCTCTTCTCTCCACCTGAACATCCCTTATGTTGCGAGTTTCCGATTCTTGTATCAGCGCATTCCTTCAGGCCAAGCTCTAATATGACTTCCTCCACTACTTTCCGCCTTTCCTGCTCTGTGGTTGGTGGTGGAAGCCGCAAATCTGCCGAGTACCGTAACGTTTCTCTTACGGTCAAAGTTGGCAATAGAATATCCTGCTGCATCACATATGCGCTTCTTATACTGCCCACACCATCCATATCATTGAACCTGGTAGTACCTCCAATGGCCAATCTGGCTGATGTCACGCGCTCAGCCATTGTATTGAGCAACGTCGTCTTTCCTGAACCACTACCACCAATGATTGCCGTAAGGGTACCTGCTGGCATAGATGCTGAAACAGAATGGAGGATTTGCTTGGATGTAGGAACATCATCATGCTTTCGATTACCGGACATAAAGCTGTCGAGGGAGAATGGGGACGGGGCAGTATCTACGGTGACGGAGAGGTCTCGGATCTGTACATCGACGGGGTCTACTGCCGAGAGAGAGATGTGGTTGCTGAATGTAGTGGATAAGGTATATAAGTTCTGCTCATGACCATTTCCAGTGGTAACCGGCAGGGCGGGCGAGCTTGCGCCATCTGATCCGACCATGCCCTTCTCCAAGTCCTTCTCGCTGAATTCTATGTCATCTTCCATGATGTATGATAGCTATTAGATGCATGACACCACCCAATGCTCACAGCGCCGAAGCTCCCAGAACAGCCATGAACATCATCTCGCAGCGAAGATGCAAAATGAGAGGGTCAACAAAGGAAGAAAAGAAGACGAGAAGGAAAGAAGTTATATGAATCGCGTAAAAGATGTCAATGGTACATCCTTCTGACGACGTTCCGGAGCTTTCAGACTTGCCTCATACAGTAGCTTATGTGGTGTCCTGCAGTGCTGAATGGCTGGATTCGAGCCCCTCGACCTAGGAAAAATCGATCCCATGTCGTAGTAGCCCACTCTTTGTTGGGGTGGAGGACGAACTACACACGCTACAGTACAAGGGACAGTCGGTACACGCGGGCGCAAAACCCCACAACCGGAGATGCCACTGAACCTTTTCACGTAACTGTCCAGTAACTAGACATGTACTCCGTACCTGCAACGCAACAACCACTTGCACCAGGAGCCATCTCTAGGAACCTCGGCCTCCACAAAACCGTCATGTCGAGGAGATTGATGGAGGGGCAGAGCAAAAAAGGCAAAAAGACATCGCTTATATCAGCCTATCAGTGTGGAGAGAACGCGAGATACGTCGTACTTGCGTACTTGTGCTTGTTGCTTCTGGGGAGGATCATGGTGGAGAAAGGCCACGAGGGCGACGAGGGTTTGTTGGTGGGATGGGTGCTCGGGAAGCCCAGCAGCTACGAACAGCTACGAACAGCTAATTACGAACCAGCCATCATCGCTTCGCAGCCGAGGAAGGGCAACATCGCCGAAACTTCCATCATGCTTCTCGTGCTTCTTGTGGCTTCTTGTGCCTCTCGTGCCTCGCTATTGGACCACTTGTTCCCTTTTCGATGTTGGTCCAAAACCTACCAGACCCAAGGAAGCACGAAGCAGGAAGTAGGCAGAACGGATCTTGGGGCTTCCGATGCAGGTTCGCTCGTACAGGACAATACATACAAACGGTCTTTGACGCGCTAGGCTCTAGACGATGACTTTCGTGCTGTACTGTACCGGTAATACAAGTCAATCATCTTCAAAGCGAACATGTTTCAGTGTTTCACGCAGGACTTCAACCGAGAGTGAAGTGTCGAGGATGATACTGTAACTTCCTTTCTCTTTTCATGACCTTCGGAGTCCGGGTCTGTACAGTAATATTCTTCATTGACTGCGGTGGATGGTGGATGGGTGTGTGATGGCCTGGAAGTGCGGGCCTATGCGAGCGACCTCCCTAAAGCAGATCTTCGCCCCGAGATACAGGACCGCCTCGGTTGCCTACCACACCTGCCCCTTCTCCAGCGACACGACGCGGTCTGGCAGTAGTAATACTCCATTTTTAATAATCACGTACTGTAATTACAAATTCAAATTAAAAAGGGGAGCTAATTTAATCAAAAACCCAGAGAATCAGGAGGTTCTTGAAAGAATATGCGGGTATCACTGAAATTATCACTCCTTATGACCTACGAATATACGTGTCTGTATATATAGGAATTGTAGGAAATGAAAACTGCCAGGTTTCAATCCAGGAATCTGGCACAAGAAGTAGTTCTTGAAGCCCGGAATGGGTAGATGGACCACGTATATCGACCTTTCGATTGGGATTATATTCAAAACATTCTCCCTATCAAAAAATCCTCCTAATCTCCAACGTAGATCCCCTCTCCCTTTCCATTTCATTCACCCCCCAAAATCTCTCCAACGCCACCGAAACATATACCACATAGGTATGTTATATACGTTTTTTATATAAAAAATAAGAATATNAAAAAGAAAATTAACCAAAAAAGGGAGAAGGGAGGGTATCCAGAAAAGAAGAAAGAAAAACTCCACAATATACTCTGTCCCCTAAGAAGGCCCACTCCAACTGCCACCCCAAAAAAGGGCAAGGTCACAGGGAGCAAAGCACGCCTGGGAAAAAAAAAATGTCAAGATTACAGCCAAAAAAAAAAACAAAAAAGATTTTCAATTCAGAAAGCCGCCGACCCCCCTCCCATCCCCCCTTTCCCAATTATTTTGTTTCCTCAAAGAAATAACACCTATTTTTAAGCACCAAGCCCAAGCACCCCAATTCCCCCCGGAGAGAGAAAATGAAAAGGGAGGGGTGAAAAAAAGACACAACCAAGAAAGGAATAAGGCTGATGGAGGGGGAAAATTTCGAGTCAAGACTGGTAGGCGTCGATGTATGTGTGTATAATGTCGTATATGTGCGTGCATGTGTATTGGTGTGTATGCGAGTATTTCGAATGTTGGCATCTCCAATATCCATTTAACATATCTAGCTCTGGGTTGGTGATGGCCGTTTTTTAGCTAGAGGCGGGGATGGAACTAGAGTTAAGCTGAATGTCCTACAGAGAGAGGACGGCACGGCGTGACGCGCTATCATTTCCACCCCAAGGATCGAGAGCCTAGTTTGGAGAGACCGAGGAAGCTGTTTCAGCGTGGAACGGTGAGAAATAGACTGCATCAAGTAGCCCATTACTTTTCGCATTCCTCTTATCGGCGCGGAGTTTCTGTATGGTGGAGATCGGGAGCATCGTCCTATTTTCGCATCATATCGTTGAAAAAGTCCTCGCAGGCCGCTTACAACAAACAGCGTGAGAACTACCAACAGAACCCCGTTGTCTCATGAAATGAGCATAGAAGGGGAAAATATATCCACCTTATATGAGTAATCAAAGATTTCAAGCAAAACGCTTGCTGGATCCAACTTTCCCTCCTCAAGTGACCAAGAAATCCATCCCCATATCATGCGCAATACTCTGCCAATCCCAACTCCGCTCATCCCTCGCATCCATAAGCTCCCACACCTTCTCCAGCAAGGCAAGCGCATTCTCCGAATTGCGCAGCCGTGTGTAATTCCTGATCGTGCGAATCGCTTCACGGATTGGCTCCCTTTGCTCCTCCTCGAACGCCGCACACCCAATCACGAACGCAGGCGCGAGCAAGAGCGTCTGTGCCGGGTCATTGGCAGGAAAACGCTTGAGCAACTTCAGACCGTCGTCGACGGCATCCTTGATGCGATCGTCGGGCTTCCAGTCTGTCTTCTTGGGCGGGTAGATGGTGCGGAAGAGGTAGACCCACATCATTTGCTTGTAGAGCATGCCGGCCACGTCGCGAGAGTCGCCCTTCGGGTGGGGAGGTTCCCAGACGCGGATACCGGTGTCGATTTCGACGGCTTGGTAAAGACAGTTGTAGTCTACCGCTGGGTCTTTGCCGGCTATCATGTTTTGTCTGATCACGTTGCGGATGCTGGTTGTTTTGGACATATAATAAAACAGGCCGTCGGTCACACCTAGGAGACGGGCGGTATCACTGGCTATTACATTCGAGGGATGGATTAAGTCTGCGGCGGAGAGACCGAGACGGGCCCGGCCTTGAATGGGCAGGGAGATTAACTCGTCTGCGAAGATGTGGTACTGGAAGAACTCCCTGATGAAGTCAAGGAAAGGACCTTCGTCCGGAGGACTCTCTTTGATGAGGCGTTGGTAGCCCTGTAGGTGTAGATGATGCTGGCCGCAAGGGTCTCCTTCAGCAAGCGTTTGCATGACCCGACAAAGTATTTGACCATACCGCGCGGATATGATGGTACTCCTGTCCTGGTTCTGACCTTCCCTCTCAATATCCAGATTAAACTCCTTCAAGGCTTCATCATGGTGTAATTGAGAACGTTCCTTCAAATCCTCCACGGTGATGTCTGGATGATCACGCAGCCAATCCAACACATACTGCTCGTTATAATCCATATGCTTACTAGACAAAGCAAGGATGGAATGCATGAGACCCAGATGCTCAACCGCCATAGGCAACAACATATTCTTGAAAGCACAGCGGCCATCATCTTCAACCGTAAAGATAGACGCTAGCCTGTAAATGTAATGCTCAAAGAACAGTTTATCTACGGCCGTGTCCACACCGTGAACTACTGGGGGTAGCTTATTCAATGTGGGGATACTCAACTTCCGCAGCTTGGTGGCTGTTGTCGTCGTTGCCACCAGTCTTTCCGCCGCGCTAGGATGGTGAGGGTGACTTTGCCAGGAAGACTTCCTACCTTCGGTACTCTTCTTGTCCTTTCCGCTCTTCCAGATGGTCTTCTCGTGATAGCCTTCACAAATGACAGCATTCTTCTCACAATTGTTGCCTGAATCAGAAAATTTAGCTGATTGCGTGCTAGAAAAGAGGGAAAAGAAGGAATTTTAAAAATTAAAAAAAGGAGCAACACTTGCAAACGCTTACATTTTGGTTTTGCTTCGTCACATTTCTTCTTCCGCTTCCTGCAGGTGATACAACCGGTCTTCGACCTGCCCTTGACGATTTTGGCATCACTCGCAGGCGGCAATGGATTCTTCCTCGGTCGTCCTCTTGGTCGTTTGAATAAGCTCACCGAAGCCAAAGAGCGTTCTACTGCCGGAGCATCGAGTATAGCGGATTCCTCCAGGTCCCTCATATCAATCTCCTCATCGAGTGGTTCCGGCTTTGGATCTAGGAGAGTGTCTTCATCAGCCATTTCCTCGTCGTCATCCACCTCAATTTCAGGTTCGGTCTGCAGCCGCTGGCGAACTAGCTCTTGGTCCACCGACAAGTGCCATGTTAGGTCATTGCCAGTCGTAGATGACGGCAACGTGGTGATAACAGTCGGCATAGGCGATTGTCTGGCATCTGGCGTAGTATTCTCCATGCTATTTCTCATATCCAAGCTTGGGCTTGACACGGGAGGGACATTGTCACGGACAGCCTGGGCAGGAAGCTGCCGTTGTAATTGACTGCACGCATTATTATTATTAGTAGCGTTAGTAGTAATAGCAGTCGCAGCAGCATGATTCTTCGAGGATGAGGATGATGTGTGAATGCGACGACGAATTGGCCTGCGAAAGACTCGAGGGCCAGGGAAACGTCCCAAGGCGGAGCGAATATTGGAGAGCGGCGCAGTGTGGGTTGTAATCTCCTGGAAGTCATCGTCCTCCATGTCTGGATCTGGCTCAACCCAGGACACATCTACATCTATATCCGCGGTAGTGTCGTGTAGACCATCCTGAGGAGGCGGCGGTGCGTGATCCTGATCCCGATCCCGCTCCTTCTCTTTCTCCATTGCGACCGATGTCCAACCAAAGACGGCACCGCGAAACCGAGATGATGACTGATCCTTCCTGACTCCTCCTCCAACAACACCATCTGCCCAAAGACTCTCTCACACACTCTCTCTCGCGCTTTCTCTGCTCTCTCTCTCTATTTTTACCAACCACGGCAACAACAACAACAACAACGGTGGAAGGAGTGGAAAAGGTGGGGAGAAGGGATGGAGGGGGAGGAAAATAGCAGCATCCAGGGAGGTCTCTTGTTGGTGGAGCGGGAGTTGTATATATGAACTGCAGACCCGTTTCTCGTGTCGGCTGGCTAACGTTGAGAGGGACGGGGCCGGGGGGAGGGAGGCTTAAGAGGACCAATTCGCGGGGACAGGGATTCTGGCTGGTCGCTCTAGGACGTGCGCGCCGAGAACGTCTCCAGGGCGGAGGCTTTATTCCCTATCTTTTCTTTTTCTCTTGGGCTCTGCCACTTGTCAACAACTAGCTACTGTAACTCTGACTTTACTAGCCTTTGTCTGTGTTGATTGAGAAATGCACGGACGTGGCCCTCGGTCCCGAGAGTTCTGAACTGAGCGTACTGAGCTAAATTAAATTACCGGGACGGGTGTCTGAGGGTTTGAGGGAAGCGGAGAAGAGCGAGGAGGAGAGCGAGATACTCCGTACGGATATACGGTTTTATGCTGCAGCACAATAGTGCAATAGATGTACCTTACAGTGGAGTTTCGCAATGAATAGCTTGGTTATACAGTAGATACATACAGAAGTCACACACACATCTACACATCCACACAATCCACTCCATCCACACCTAATACACCGTGGCGGCCGAGACATTCTCTCTTTCTCATCTAGGTTTAAGCAGCCACATGGAGAAAAGAAAGAAAGAAAGGCAGGTGAAATTGTTCGCAACCCCATCGAAACATCTCTTAACGGCGTGCTGGGGAGGCAAGCCAGTAGGGAGCTCCCAACTGCCCCCGACTGGCCCTGCACCCTTTTTGCAGTAAACCTTTGGGGGGAGCGTCCCGGCAGTCATTGCATGCGTCGTGCAGCATACGCTGGATGGGCCGCGATAGGTACCAGAAGGCTGCGAGAGGAGTCGGTCCTGCACGATAATTCATTCCCTCGATCGTCGAGGCCACGATTAGTCTAGTCCCAGCTGCCGTGACATTGGAGCTGTACTGTACATCTACTGTACTGTATCATTAACTATCCGTCATGTATCGTCATTCTCAACTGCGACGGTACCACACAGTAGGCGGCCGCTCTTCTCTTCTACTGTGTACAACTGCACGTACGGAGGAATTGCTATGCCCGTACCTTCCGAGCTTGTCCTTATCTCCCGAGGCCCACCATATGGCGATCGCTGATCCACTTTCTGGAATTTCTCCACCGGCAGCCAGAAGCTACCCTACGTACGGTATTGTACGGTGTCACAGTGTTTACGGTGTTGAACGGTACTGTACCGTATGTACATCAGTGCTGGAAGAGCTAACCAACGGTGGGGTTCTGGGTCGGGAAGACCCCTTTGGTGCGATGGTTAGTGGCTCCCGTTAGCGGCTGAGGGATGGGTTAGTGGATTGTTTCGTGGCGGGTTTAGTGGGTTCTTGGGTGCCGTTCTAGCGATTCTTTAGGGATCCGGGCTAGTGCTTTTGGGGTGACCCAGTGCGCCCAGTGCTCCCTAATTGCTGCCATGTCTCTCTCTCTCTGTCTCTGAGCACCACCAGAGCCAACCAGCTGCCCACCTGAAGGAGCAACCAGAGTAAGCTTACATGTAACTTACCGTACATGATGGGATCAATGCGTGTGACTCTGGGGTTCTTGAGCTCGTGAGTGAGTGCTGCATTCGAATACAGTCTACAGAGTGGTACTGCACTGTTCTGTATCGTGTGTATGTACTTTAAAAGAGACTCATCAGATATCGCCATCGCTGTGGAGAAGAACGTCTTTCGCTGATCAATCTTCAATCCCCTTCTCCCACCCCACCACACACCCCTTTTTTTCTCCATCGTGGGAGCTTGCTTGCTTGCTGCAACAGTACCGTAGACACCAAGTGGAAGAGAAGGAGCAAGACAGGTTCTCTTGTGGCTTGCCATCTCTAATCAATCAAGCAGTCAATCAATCAACCAGCATGTGTTTTCGGGCTTGCGGCATTGAGAGCAGGCATCTCGATCTCCCAATGCCACCCTTTGTGCCAAAACCTGCACAGCCCGCGAATCAGACCACCACCACAGCAAAGCCCTGGCAATACTGTAACTGTAACTGTATATTGCGACCCTACAGAACGACTGCAGACTTGCATTCCAGACTGGCACGACACCGCACGAGCTAGGGACAAGCCCTCGACCCTCTCGTCCGTCTAATGATCTGCTTATTAACTGAACCCATGCCCAAAGGGAGGGAGCAGGGTGTAGGACGCCCCCCCTAATTCGCAAGTGGACGGCATCCCGACAACCTGGTTTTCAATGCGAGCCACATGGGTTCCCGAAACGAGCAGAAACCAGGCATTTTCATCATCATCGTTGATGTCCCTTGGGATTAGGATTAGATGATTTCCCCTTTCTCGTCTACCGTAGTGGTTTACAGTAGTCCAGACTGGACGATCTGGTTATCTGGCTGGGTGTGCTACAGTGGGTTAGAGGATGGAGAAGGAAGATGCAATTCACGAACGGCCGAGGTGCAGAAAAAAGCCACTGTGAATCATACCATCTCGCGCCTGGTCGACGTGCAGCATCTCGCTTTTTGACGTATACCAAATCTAAACTTATTAACCATTAGCTTGCGGATTTTGTGTGTGTGTGTGTGTGTGTGTGGTGTGTGTGTATATGTGTACTTGTATGTGTGTATGTACAGTACAATATCCAAGAATACGGAAAGAGGAATGCATGGTGCTACACAAGCCATGACCATAAAATATGCAATTCCCACTTCCTTCATATCTCAAACACACTTCCCCCCCCAAATGCCGCATCCTCCGAAGGGTCTAATTATTGCATTGTGCATACACGTACACACGCGCACACACACATACCNAAAAAAAGGGTGTCAACTGGAACGGACGAACAATCCCCAAAGTAGAAGCATCTGCGAAGAAAAAAAAATACAAAAAGCAAGCAATTATTAGTCGACTGCGACGATGATTCTTGCTTTGGAAAGAATTTTGGAAACGGGCATACAGTACACAAGTACATACATGTCCGTGTGTACTATAGATCAGCCGAAACGGCCAGATTGTAAGATTTAGCAAAAAGTCAGGTCATGGTTGTAAAAAGCTTCGGTTATTATTGTATTACAGTACTTATCCCGTGCTGAACAAGTCCTGAAAAGAGAGAGAGAGAGAGAAAACAGTCAAGAGGTCGAATAGCAGATATGGTTTTTGATGTGAGCCATCAGAGTTAGAAAATGATTCCCTGTAATGTGAGGTCTTACAAAAACGGTGCAAGGTTACAGCACAGCGGCGATCCGTTACAGTACACAGTAAACCTGCAGTTTTGAACTGCAAGTTTGTTCAATATAATACTTTGTACCTCTGTACCTCCGTACTGTACATACTTACATAAGACGGTAACTTCTTCCAAACGGTGCCTGAGAAGCAAGGTCATATATGATACACTTCCTATTGGGTCCCTGAGACCTGGGGCGGGTCGCCTTTGACCGCCCCCTACCATACCAAGCTTCCCTTACCTGTTTACGTCCAAGTTTGCTTTTTTCCTTCATCCCCACTCAAATATAGTCTGTTCAATTCAAATTTCACTGACTCGGCAGCGACCTTCTCCAACGTTAGTCCTGATTCAAGCTTATCTACCCGTGTCTACGTACATGTACTGTGTATCATCTTTTCCTCCTTACGCCACGATAATCCACTTTCGCAACTGTACGATAGTACAAGTCCAGACTGATTTTGAATGCAACGGCCATCCTCCTTGAAATTAAAGAAAAGAGAGTCAATAGCTATCAGAATCCATATTTTGGATACTCATAATCAAAGTCAAAATGTACCCACTCCCTTGCAATTAAAAGTAATCCTACATAAAGTCCATGGTGCAAAAGCGGGTAAGCAACCCAGTGAGGTTTTTAAAAATTATTACTGTACCGTACCGTCCCGTCGTCCCCTCAGCTTTATGCTTGCGAAAAAGAAAGNAAAAAAACCCCCCCCGCGAATGTTGCCGAGAAGAGATGGAAGATGATGATTTGATGGGTAAATTTAAATATAAAAATATTGAGGGGTTCCTTATTCGGGTTGTACTCGTCTCCTCTCTCCTCTCGGTGGCGTTCTTGGTCTCTGCTCGTACACAGTAATGACCGCTTTTTCTGGTCCCAGTTATTACTTCTAATGTGGAGAAACTTGATACTGTAGGAGAACTTTTTTGATATGCTGCAAGTTAATTACCCGACGACATCAGTAATGATACTGGTATTCTTTTTGATAGCGACTGTACAGTTGTAATTACTACACTGTGCTGTAATTAGTCCCGATACTGATATGGTTTTCTCCGCCGAGTTTACGGCCCAAGCCTTGGGTGACCTTCCATCTTCCGAAACGTCGTAGTGTTAAATGGTAGCACGGAGCACGATCCCAAAGATGGCAATCCGAGCATCTGGGAAGAAAGTGAAGGGGGTGCCTGGCCTGGAATCATTCTTGTAACTATCGATTCTTTTCTCTGCAGCTGACACACTCAGCTCTCTTCCCAGCGGGTCCTATCTTCATCATCCCGCTATCTCCTTCACGCACACACACACACACACACACACACACACACACGTGCGCGCGAAGTGCATACCTGCAGGTGGGTTAATACCCGTCGAGCAACTGCCGAACCATGTCCCTCCAATGACGTTGAACAGGTCTGCATCAGCCTTATCGTCAAAGCACGATTATATCATCGATAAGGCCCAATTCATGCCGGCACTGATGAAGGTGGTGGTTGCTTCAACCTTCAACCTTCAACGTTCACAACGGCCAGGCCTGCTGAGTACTGTACAAGCAACTACAACAACCACACCATCACAAACACAAATACTCTACTTCGCAGAAGTACTTATGTACACTATCACGACTAGTTAGTCGAGGCAACTTCTAGACCTTCCAGGTGCAATTAAAGGCGTAATGTGGCGTCCATAAGTTGACGATGGTCTAAGGCAGCCAAGTAGTGGACCGAGGACAACCAAGGTATTCCTTCTCATAGCTTAAAGATCGTGATCTGCCAAGAGCGAGAGCAGATACGGTATGGAGTACGCAGTTAAAGTTTCGCCGCATAATCATCCACGCTAATTTTCAATGCCGCTAACTGTTGCAGCTTATCTTTGCTAAAGGTGGAAATCAGATTCAGCGAACTGAGAGAAAAAAGGTAAGACACAAGGGTACTTCCCAGTCCCCTACTGCACAGTGCTTGGACCAGGTACCATTATTGTACCCTCCTTTTTTTTTTTAACAGATTCGGGTGTCGTATTTCAGCCAATGAATGCCCTGTCTTCTCTTGAAAAGCTAAGTAACGTAAAGTCGCATTGTTTTTCAAGCTATTCCTTCGTTCCCGTCATTTCAACAAAAAGAGTCAGATCTGCCCTTTTCTTTGTTTCGCGTCATTAGTAATGCTCGCTTGCCGTCCCGTTCCGGTACAGTTTCCCACTGCTTGGGATCGAGATCGTAGGCGGGCTTGCTACTTGCGGTAGTTTGACAGTTCTGCATTTCCATTAGTGTTTTTTGCTGTTTGAGAGTGACGATCTCCAAATTCCCAAGTGGACGGATTAACTTGTGGCTTGTGAGATGTACAGTACTTCAACTGTAAGAAGAAGATTGGATTGAAGGCCTGGGTTGTTTTTTTTTCCTTGCTGCATTGATTTAATGTGCTCCAAAAGTGCCGCTTTCTGCAAGATGGTACTCCGTATTGACGGTAAGATGCGATTCTGCAAATTTGATTCGTGCCGTCCCCCCCCCCCTCATTCATCCATCTACAGCAGCCACTGCACCAATATATGAAGCATGGCTGTGGCACGCACCGCACCCCGCGTGCTAACCCCTTTCTGTTTATCCATTTTTGGATAAAACCGGGGAGAACTTGCAGAAGGAACTACAGTAAGGAGTTCGGATTACATTAGAACTGTACATTAAGTTAAGTTACATTACCATTTATCTAAGTACGGGTTTGATCGCTGCTTTACGCTACCTCGACCGCTCGTTTGATACTGCCGCTGCTTATGATCCATGGACGTAGACTTTAAAACTCCTACCATGAGTTTTCCCTTCTAGAGTAGATTGGGTCTAGCAAACAATAAAGCAGTCAGAAAATTAGTTCTAGAAGTAATTGCAATAAGTAATTTATTACCAATCGGATATCCAATGATGGGGCGATAGCTCAGTTGGTAAGCGAATTCAGCTCCCTTGGGAAGTCAATCACCGTACTAATACTGTTAAAGGGAGAGCGTCAGACTGAAGTAAAACTTCTTTCTACAGATAGATATCTGAAGGTCACTGGTTCGATCCCGGTTCGGCCCACATATTTTTTAATCCCTTTTTTTTTTCTTTTCNAAAAAATGTAGTTTAGTGCATGTTATTTACCAGATTACATAGGAACAAGCCATTTCGTACACTAGTCGACGATCTCGAGCTTTGAACAACATCATCTCGACGATGCCCAAGGCTTAGTATGATCTGATTCGTGATTCATCTACAAACCTAGGAAGGTTAGTAGGAAAGCGCTTTGTTATCCGAAAACGAAGAAAAAGCAAAGTTCCTCTTCCGAAATTCTGGTAGGAACTGCTACGGTGTATTGTATCACGAACGCTGGGATTAGGAAAATGGAGTTAGGTGAGTCTTTGGTATTTTGATTTTTGGTTCTGGGAGAGATGTGCTGGGACTCTCTTTGCTTAGTACAGAATAACATATTATTCTCTTCGTATTATTACGGTCTTAAGGATTGTGACAAGTAGAGTCATCTTGCAATACTAGTGATCCTCAACCCATTGCTCAATCCTCTCAACCAGTTGAGTCTTCTTCCCGCTGTCACTCAGTCCCTTGCCCCTAAGCCAGTCCTTTAACTCTGCCACCTTGTACACTCCTAACTTATCTGCCTGAATAATCTTTCTCAAATCATCTGTGCTCATCTCGTCGATGGTTTTGGGGGTAGCTAATGAGGCCTTAGTCTTCTTCTTTCCCCGGTCATCGTCATCAGTTGCTGCATGCTCTCGTTTAACACCCGCAACATTGCCTTTTGGCTTCGAGTGTACTTGAGAGAATGATTCTAGCGCCTCTCCCCATTGAATAGCATACTCTCCAGCTCGCTTGTCGATTTGTCTGTATCGAGGCACCGTCTTGTCGTCTGGCGTCTCAGGTATTTCCTCCTCTAACGCTATGGCCTGTAGGATCCTGTAGTGCCATTGCAATGCCGGATTAGGATATTTCGCAGGATCGTACATGGCTTTGGGGAGCTGGAGTTGTTGTACGATGATCCTCATCTTATCAATCATTTCATCAGGACTAACGAGAGGATCAGGTGTTTCCGGTGGGTTGCGGATATCATCTACGAAAGGTAGAGGGTATAGCCACAGGCCTGCAGGTATTACCTGTCCCTTTGCGACGCTATCAAGGCGTTCGTCTAAGGGGAGAATGGCCACGATAATAGGTGCTGCGTTCGAGCGGGCTATATACCATCCTAGGCCCATCTTTTTGTCTTTTAGCAATTTCTGCCACAGGGCAGAGAAGACACGAGTTGAGCCCACATAATCTTCTTCACTAGGGTAAATGAATGTGGACTTTTTAATCGATGCCCACAATGGTAGCATGGACTGTGGTTTAAACCCAATGATTCGAAGAACCGGATGTCCAAAGTTCTTCAGCTCTTTTAGCTCTTCTGGAGTGAAAAAGACATGTCCACCGCCGAATTTATAAGCCTTCCTGATCTCAGCTTTTTCTAGCGCACGACCTGTGTCCTCTTCCATCTGTGTCGTCTCGCCGGTCACAATCTGAGCTATCTCACCCTCGAGCCAGATGTAGCTGCTTCGAGCTGGCTTTTGGCTCTGAAGGATGTTATATCCTTTGACGGAGATCTTGAAATCAGGACCAATCTCAAAAGGTAAGTTTGAAAATAAGGCTCTCTTTGCGACCTGTTTTGAGTTGATATCCGAGATCAATCCGGTAAGCAGCGATATACCATTTCCACCAGAAGCCTTCAATTCAGTTAGCCCCGAAGACAACTCCTCTACCTCGGTGGGGTCACGATAAATGATATCCTATAAATATTAGCAAATTACAATTAAACATGGAACAAACCACCTACATCGTAGAATTTGGACTTATTGAATTTGTGATCAGTTCTTGATATGGGAAATAGTTCGATGACAACCCCCAAATCATAGAGATCCTTAGCCCGTACAGCAGCGGCTGCCCTCGCATTCTTATCTACCGCATGCGGATTATCCTCATCCGTGATAATGAACAATCTCCGTGAGCCGAAATTTGGAGCCTTAGTAGTGAAGATTTGGTTGGCACAAAACAGGACATTAGGCATCGACACCTGTTCTTTTGCTGGTTGCAATATCTCCTTGCCGACGTCCTCATCTTCAACAAGCTCTCTTAATTCCTTAACATCGGCAGCTGAGGGAACGTCTAAATCTGTGAACAGATAGCAATGCGGATACGCAAGGCCACTTTGCTGGTCGGAGTGCTGTTCTTGGAATTTCGATTTTTCCGTGCCAAAGAGAAGAACGCCTATCATATCCTTCGGATTTGATATTATTCGTTGTTGCATAATCATGTATGCACACTTCAGTGCTGCCGAAGCCGGGCTGTCCTGTTCATCTTTTTTAGAGTCAGACGACGGAGGAGGGGTAACCATAGTATTGCTGATATCGATTGCGAAGAGAACGGCATCTTTTTGAGATCTGTAATCCTGATTATTGGGTCAGAAATAAAAACATGCACAATGCAGTTCTGGGAGGACTAGAGCGCTAGTACATTCTCATCGAAGTCATCTTCATCTTCTTGCTCTTCTTCATCGGGTTTCCATTTCTTCTCCTGATCGGCCATGATGTCGAACGGAGTGACGTTATCGACAATAGGCAGAGTATTTGTATATATAGTTATTTGATTTAATTCTTTCAAATAAAAGTTGGTTTACATTCAATTGTCGTTCTTGGGAATAGTGTTACTGTCATAAGATTCGACAAGATGTCTATGGAATCGCCTCTTCTCCTCTCCTCGGTAGGCTGCCGTCATAGTTTGATGGAGCCAACGCGTCGTAGCAAACGTAGACGCGACGTCAGATGTCGCCTGTTCACGTGACTGAGCCGACATCGCAAATGAGGATCTCATTCTTTAAATTTATGACACGTGACTAACGTCATACAAAAGGTACATGGGATGATGCATGGCCTGAGGTATCAACAGAGACAAGGCTGCCAATATCTGCTTTGCGTGCGCTTGTTTTATTGCGTGCTTTGGTGATCCNAAACGCCGTATTTATATAGAGTAGACTATATTTATAATGCTACTTGCACGCCAGAGAACTATTCAAAGTGATTGGAACAGAGTACAATTGATTACGTGAAGATATACCCGGGGTCTGCTTTCACAAGGTTGCGGGATCTGAAGGGCAAGACACAGGTCACGTGCCACAGCCCTGCGATTGCGTGCTCGCCGGCTCGTGACCGAGGAGGGGAAAATCAAAGGCAGAAGAGAGGTAATTGAGTTGGCTCCTGTTGGTCAGCCGCTCCCGCAGCTTGGTCTACACCCACATCCCGAACTTCGCCCCGGCCTGGACGAGAGTTTTGCTTGAGTGGCACCCCCAAAAAGTATTTTTGCTCAAAGATGGCAGCCCTCGCCCTTCGTTCTCAGCAACTCCAATCTCCTTCAGACCCGCGGAGAGCCAGAGGCCAGCATTCAGACTCAATGGCTGCAGCGTCCTCCAAGATTCACTCGCCTGAAGAGGCCGGTACGTATCCTTCTCTGATTGCGTGCTCCCCAGCTTGCATAGCAGGCATCCCCGCCTTCGGACGAGTGTTGCAGACGTAGTTACAGTGACAGTGGCTGATGGTTTTTCGGCGTTGTGAATAGTGGCTCGAATCGCATACCTGTCCAGCGATGTAATTATCTCGGTGCAGCCTTCGCAATCCCTCGAATCCAACTTCTCATCGCATTTTTCACAATTTGCAGCGCAGAAGGAGCCCGGTCTGCTAGCTACTAGCGAGCATAATATTCCTGAGGTGGGGGAAATCTTAATACAGCTTCATATATGTTGCACAATTTTGCATAAGACTTACGACCAGGAATTTTAACAGATCCAAACCGTGCGACATAACGCCGACCCATTACTGTCCGTCTTCGCGCCAATTCGAAATGGCAAGCTGGTTACGGTCACGACAACCTCTTCAATCCTCATTTCTGCCGTGCCACACCTGTACCGGCTAGCAAACTACCCCGTAGTTCTCCATGTTTCCCTCCACCTCGCGCAATACCCCGACTACTCCTCCATCACTTCCATCCGTAATTCGGGTTTCACATTCTTGCAATCGGAGACTTTGCAAGAGGCCCAAGATATAGCACTAACCGCGCATGCACTTGCCATCAAGTCGGGCAAGGGAGTCATCCATTTCTTTAATGCTAGTTCCTCCATTGATGATACCCCAATTCCGTTCGAGAATCTTGAAGTGGTGAAGGAAATCTTAGATCTCCCAACTGCAAGACGACTTCAGCGTACCAAATTCCCTAGCTCTAGCATCTATGCCGATGATGGCAAGGCTGCGACTATCAGCGAGCCTCTCGCTGTCCCGGCTGCTGACCAAGCGATGGAAGGAGTGGAACCTTCTTCAGTAGAATCGCCAGCTGGCTCAATCCCATCAAAGACTTCTTCCATCGGATCGTCTAAGGAAGGCCAAGATAGCAGCGTAGATAGCCGCGGTACGCCATCATCAGCGACTACGATCGATGGGGTTCAGGAGCGCACTGTCACGTCGGACGTTATTTATAACTTAGTCTCTTCTATCTGGTCTCAGCTTTATCAATCAGTCGGACGAGAATATACACCATTCCATTATTCTGGCCCTTCCGATGCCACTGCTGCTATTTTCATCTTTGGATCAGATGCCGGATTATTTGCGAAGACCATTGATGAGGCAAAGCCCAACGATGCTTATGCTAAAGCTGGTATCTTGACTGTGCGCCTATACCGACCTTGGCTAAGTGAGAAGCTCATTGAGACACTCCCGAAATCGATTAAAAGACTAGCCGTTCTGGAGCAGATTCGGAGGAAGACGACAAAATGGGGACCATTACTTCTGGATTTGTTAACAACTTTGAAATCTGGACCTACGGGTGGTCTTGAAGTCATTGTGGGCCATCAGCTTGGTTACATTGCACCAGAGGCCGTCGAGCAAGCTCTTCGGGGTGTCTTCCAGAATCTCAAGTCGGAGAAGCCCATCCAGAACTTGGAAGTTGGTATCCCTGAAGGTCCAACGGACGACTCAGAAGAGTACGACCTTTCGCAGCCCAAGGTCGAGTCAGCTTACACGAAAATTTTGAACCAAGTGTTTGGCGAAAAGCTATACGTAGCAAATGCGATTTCCTCAAAGAATGCCGGCGTTTCTACAGAGTTAGCCACCAACCCTGAATTTGGATTTGGATCACTGTTAGCTAGGAAGGAGCATCGTGAACGCTTTGTTGACGAAGTGCAAAAAGCATCATCGTCCAAGGAATTCGTCACTGAGTCACCTAAGCCATGGCTTTCTAGGTGGGTTTCAAGCTGGGGCGATGATGAGAAGACAGATAAGTTTGCGGAGGAGATCATTCCTCGTCTGCTAACAGACGGATCTCGAATTGCACAAACCTTGCTTACAAAGAGAGCTCTGTTCCGCAAGGAATCACAATGGCTAATCGGATCCGATGCATGGGCCTATGACCTAGGAAATTCCGGTGTGCATCATGTTATTGCATCTGGCGAGAACATTAACATGCTTATCATTGATTCAACACCATATTCTGAACATGCGGCATCTGATGCAGCGCGGAGGAAGAAGGATATCGGCTTGTACGCTATGAACTTTGGAAACGCATATGTTGCCTCAGTGGCAGTGTACAGTTCATACACCCAAGTCCTTGAAGCAATGATCGAGGCTGACAAGTTCAACGGCCCCTCAGTGGTTCTTGCTTATCTTCCATACTTGAAGGAGAATGACACTCCGTTAACTGTATTACAAGAAACCAAGAAGGCGGTCGACCTTGGATACTGGCCGCTTTACAGATGGAACCCACATAATGAAGAACGAGGAGAGCCGAATTTCTCCTTGGACTCCGAGCGTATCAAGAAGGAGCTTAAGGCATTCCTCAATCGGGAAAATCACCTTACGATGTTGGTGAAGAAGAACCCTGAATTTGCCTCCAGCATTTCTCAGGACTATGGCACTGAAGTTCGGGCCCTTCAAAAGCGTAAAGCTAAGGATGCTTATAACCAGCTCCTGGAGGGTCTTTTCGGAGCCCCTTTAACTATCCTGTTTGCTTCTGACAACGGAAATGCTCAATCACTTGCCAAGCGACTTGGTACCAGAGGAAAAGCCAGAGGTCTGAAAACTATTGTTATGGCTATGGAAGATTACCCCCTTGAAGATCTTCCAAGTGAGGAAAACATAGTCTTTATCACTAGCACTGCAGGCCAGGGTGAATTCCCACAAAATGGACGTGCATTCTGGGATGCCATCAAGGACAACACCGACCTGGATCTCGCGTCTATCAATTATTCAGTGTTCTCCCTTGGTGATAGCCATTACTGGCCTCGCAAGGAAGATAAGGTGTATTACAACAAGCCAGGAAAGGATCTTGACCGGGTTCTGGCCAACTTAGGCGGGAAGCGCCTTGCTGATATTGGTCTCGGTGACGATCAAGACCCAGATGCATTCCAGACTGGGTACCAAGTTTGGGAGCCTCTGATTTGGCAAGCACTCGGAGTCGACAAAGTAGAGGGTCTTCCGGATGATCCCCCACCAATCACGAATGAAGACATTAAAGCAGGCTCAAACTTTTTACGTGGTACAATTATGGAAGGTCTTGCAGACATGTCAACTATGTCCATCTCTGCAGCAGACTCACAATTAACCAAGTTCCATGGTACTTATATGCAAGATGACCGAGATCTGCGGGACGAGCGCAAGGCACAAGGCTTGGAGCCTGCCTATGGATTTATGATCCGATGTAGACTGCCTGGTGGTGTCGCAACACCCAAGCAATGGATTCAAATGGATGACATCAGCAACAGTTTTGGTAATGAAACTATGAAACTGACAACTCGTCAAACCTTCCAGTTTCATGGAGTTATCAAGACAAAGCTGAGATCAGCCATGCGTGCAATCAATAAGGCCCTGATGACAACAATTGCTGCTTGTGGTGATGTGAACAGAAACGTCATGTGTAGCAGTTTGCCGACCGCTTCACAATACCATAAAGAAGTATGGCAATGTGCACAGAAGATCTCTGATCATCTCCTGCCACAAACTTCTGCATATCATGAGATCTGGTTGAAGGATGAGGATAATAAGCAGACCCAAGTTGCCGGCGATGCTGTTCAAGATTTTGAACCTCTCTATGGCCCCACATATCTTCCCAGAAAGTTCAAGATCACAATTGCAATCCCTCCGCATAATGATACCGATGTATATGCACATGATATCGGTCTCATTGCTATCAAGGGTAAGGATGGTCGCTTGGCTGGCTTTAACCTTCTCGCTGGTGGTGGTATGGGTGTGACACACAACAACAAGAAGACTTACCCTCGAACTGGATCGATGTTTGGATTTGTCCCGACCAACAAAGTTCACATCGCCTGTGAGAAAATCATGCTCGTTCAACGCGATTTTGGAGACCGCAAGAACCGTAAGCATGCTCGTCTGAAGTATACCATTGATGACATGGGCGTCGATGTCTTCCGCGGCAAGGTTGAGGATCTCTGGGGCGATCGATTCGGGAAGCCACAACCATTCAAATTTGTAAGCAACATCGACACTTTTGGATGGCAGAAGGATGAGCTGGGCATGAACCACTTCACCTTCTTCATTGAAAACGGTCGTGTTGAGGATAGAGCTGATTTCCAAATGAAGACTGGTCTGCGTGAAATTGCTAAGATTCATAAGGGCGAATTCCGCTTAACTGGTAACCAGCATTTGATCCTTAGCAATATTAGTGACGAAGATGTGCCAAGGATGAAGCAGTTGATGGCCAAGTACAAGCTTGACAATATACAATACACTGGCCTACGCCTCTCCTCGTCTTCTTGTGTCGCCTTCCCAACCTGTGGGCTCGCAATGGCGGAATCCGAGCGATATTTACCTGTCCTCATTACCAAGCTTGAGAAGACTCTCGAGGAGAACGGTCTCAGTCAAGACTCGATCGTCATGCGTATGACTGGTTGTCCCAATGGTTGCGCAAGACCTTGGTTGGCAGAAGTAGCCTTCGTCGGTAAAGCCTTCGGTGCCTACAACATGTATTTGGGCGGTGGCTACCACGGTCAGCGTCTGAATAAGCTATACAGAGCCAGTATTAAGGAGGATGAAATCTTGGAAATCATGAAGCCGCTATTGAAGCGGTATGCGCTGGAGCGACAAGGGGGAGAACATTTTGGTGATTTCGTTCTCCGGGTAGGCATTATCAAAGAGACGACTGAGGGCAAGACCTTCCATGATGATGTAAGTTGAGCCGTTGCATTTTACTATTTTAAAACAAAACTAACAAGTATAATAGGTCGCGGAAGAAGAATCCGATGAGGAATGATTCCTTTAAACAAAAACCCTGATAATTTCAAGTATATAGTTTGTCTAAGTATATAACTTTGCATTATGGCGTGCATATCATTTTCTAGCATGGTTTTTAACTCATCATTTTCATGCTCACTTCTCTCCTACGTGGAGTAAATCAAAATAACCGGGGGGGTTGGGATGAAATGCAAAATTGTTTGCGAATGAGCTTGATGAGCTAAAACCTCTTATCTTAAGGAAGTAAAATTCCACAACCAAAAATCAAAACATGAAAAAATGGTATATAGAGCATGAAATATGAATGAATAAAAAATATATCTAAATAAAACCACTAGTTCGCAAAAGTTCTATTTGTAATGCTCTGTCGTGTGTCGTGTTTCCTGAAATGAAGCGTATGTAAACATGACATGATTTTTCGAGCACTGGTACAAGTACACGTGTATTTGGAAGTATATATACGCTCTTATTATAATTAATCATGAATAGAATGTGAAATATTTATGAAATATCTGCTGCTCTCTTTTAGGACATTACATATTTAACTACCCTCCATTTAGTACAAACGAATCACCGTAAACTGCCTTCCTCTTTTCTAATTAAATAGGTAATATAAACCCCTNAAAAAAGACCCAGATTCTATATCAAAACTTTAATAATGTTCGCCTCTAANTTTTTTCCTTATTCCAATCTATATGTGAGTACGCCATAGAACCAGAACGCAAGAAATTACGCTCCCTAAAACCCATTCATGCTACGTTATGCTAATAATGCCTAGACTAAAGAGAAAAAAAGAACTTCCAAGATGCCATTCCCTAAAAAAGAAAACTTACTGCTTTTCTCTTCCTTTTTCCTTACCATTTTCATCCTCCTTTTCTGGTTCACTGGGTAAGTCTCCTTCAGGCGTCTGCTCCTCTAGGATCTGTGGGTCCTG
This sequence comes from Scytalidium lignicola, assembly GCA_002812745.2. Taxonomy (NCBI): domain Eukaryota; kingdom Fungi; phylum Ascomycota; class Leotiomycetes; genus Scytalidium; species Scytalidium lignicola. Next base: position 215,658 of record NCSJ02000026.1, read on the forward strand.
AACACCTGCCTCTTCTTCTCGCCTCTTGCGGTCCTTCTCCTGTTTCTTAATATCCTCCTTCACTGCCCGATCTTCTCTCCATTTCGGTCCCCATTTGAGCTCGATGAACAACAGCGGCATAGTAGCAACACACACGAGACTGATGAACGTGAAACACCATCCATTCCCCATACGCTCAATCATAATGTTGATGATACCCGTCCCGCCGGCACCCATGAAGCAGCGGACAAGATTATTCGCCGCGGTAGCCGTGCTGGGACTCTGCGGGTAAAGATCAATCAACAGCGTAGCCATGATGTTAAACGAGCCGTTCAGGCAAAGGCCGATGATGAAGTGGAAGATCAATGGTACGGCGAGATTCACGTGCTTCTCGAGGACCCAGCCGTAGCAGAGGATAGCAACCAGACCAATCAGCAGCGGGGTCCAGATGATGCCGAGCCGAGCGCTCTCGATCGGGAAGTGCCGCAGGTCGTCCCCGCGCTTGCGATCGATGGTGAAGCCGATTTCTTTGGCGACGCGACGGTAATTGGCATCCAACATGCGGCCGTTGATGAAGCTGGCCAANGCGCAACCGCATCCAAAGGGTAGGTAGCAGAGACCGATTTGAAGGTCATTAAAGTGGTAAATGTTGTTAAAGTTTAGAGGGATCGAAGCCATCATGTCATAGAAGGCTGTGTAGACGAGGGAGGCATAGAGGAGGACACAGAACATGTCCTTTTCCATAATGATATATATGGTTTTCAATGGGTTGGGAATGCGGAGGTGTCGAGAGCGTGCAAGTTCAGCCTGAGCAAGACGACGACCCTCAGCAGATACGGTGCGAGAGAGCTGGCCCTGGGACTTCGAGGCTTTGCGAAAACGACGGTATTCCATGTATGTCATGTTCCAACCCTGTGGTGGTACGGACCCATTTCCAACGACGTTGCGGCCCGTTTCAGGAACGAACAATGCGTATGGCACCAAGAAGCATCCGGCTATGATGACGAGGAACCAAAAGATGGATCTCCAACCCAAGAACTGTGCCAGAATGCCTCCTATTGTAGGTCCCAAAGCTGGTCCCATCATCGTTCCCATTCCAAGTATGCCGACATATTTCCCCCTCTCGGAACTCGTGGAGATATCTGCTACCACTCCATAGCCCAAGGCAATTGCGCCACTGCTTCCAGTACTCTGTAGACACCGAAGGACAAAGAGCGCGGCATAGCTATTTTGTAGAGCTAGGCCGATGTTCGCGCCCAGGTAGACTATAAATGCGATGATGTAGGCTGGCCGACGACCTGCCATATCTGCAAGATCTCCTGTGATCGTAGGTGCCAGGCCTTGGAAGATCATGTATGACGTGAGGGTTAGATTAATTAGAGTGTGCGAGACATTGAGGTGCTCAGCGAGGGGGTTTAAGGCGGGAAAGTAAATGTTTGCCGAGGTGGGTGATATGAAAGATCCCCATGTGACCATGATGATGATGACTCGTTTCTGCCATGGCGTAAAGACTGAGTAGAGAGGACGGGTGGAGACAGGCGCCAATTGCTCGAGGTCTAGAGGCTCCTCTGAGGTGTGTTGTGGAGTGTCTTTGCTGTCGTCCTTGATGGAAGTGTTGCTGGACGCATTCGGAGAGTGGTCGTGTGAGGAGGAGGATGTTCTCGAGATGGCTCGCTGTGGCTTTGTGGATGGCTCGTCCGGTAGTTGTTCTGGAGCAGCCAATCCCCACTCGGCAGCCTTCTCGTAGTCGGAGAGCGTGATGTTTGAATTCATGATGAGGCGAGCAAGAGAATCACGACATGTAGTATTTCATACATGCCACACAAGACACCAGACACAAGGCACAGATTCGGTGGAGAAAGAGCAATGATGACAAAAGGACTACACTGCAAAGATGCAGGACTAGAGTAGTTACTTGGGAGAGCACTAGAATGTAATGTATGGCACGATACTTGCTAGACGCGGTCCGGCAAGCAATGGATTTAATGATCTAGCCCAAAGGTGAAGTGTAACCAAGNAAAAAAAGAGAAAAGCCACCGAAGGAGACGAAGGAACGAAGGCACCAAACAAATAAAAAAGATTAGCAAGAGACTGACTAGAAAAGGAAAGGCCTACATTTTAATTTATTCAAGGACCCCGGGAATAATTGGGACATAAGCAACAAATCGAATCAGATTGGATGCAATCAATCTTGCGGTGGACAGAAATACCTTCGCAATCTTCGAAGACACTGCAGATGGGGGGGAGAAAAAAATGCTGGAGTGGCTCGAAAGTGGAAACTCAAGCGCGCCGTCATAGCCGATTTCCGATAACGCTCTTACCGTTGGACGGGCACTAGAAATGGGGGGAGACCCTGTGATTTTCACGTGACAGAGATAGCCCGTGCACTTTACTGTGCAGTTACGCCTGGACTTCGGGTCGGATTAATGTTTTGCCTGGATAGCTAATCACGTGGTATTTTGACTTACGTAATCTGCAATTCTCGAAGGAATTGTCAAACGCGATGATTCTCCCCTCCCCGTACTACTTTCCTGACTTCATTCTGACCTAGTTTGTGATCACGGTTTGAAATTAACATAGTGGTAAGTACCATTATACATGCGAAATTATGTCTTCCTAAGATTATCAAACATGGTGTTATAGTTTGGATGCTTGTTTGGCCGCTTTCCATGCCTTCTCCGCCTCTACTTCCGCGTCATAACCATATGCCCACCACTGAGTGACAGGATCACTCCATTGATTGGGGCTCCAACTGAAACTTTTCCCCTCCACTTCCGGTCTCATATACTCATCTCTTAACCTCTGCTCCGGTCCATCCGGGAAATGCCACAATTTTCCATTCAATAGACTGGCTTGCTGCATCTGCCCCGCCCGCTTCATTCTCTCCTTTTCAAACACTTTGAGAGCAGCTGGGACCTCAACTCGGTCAACGATGAGAGAGAGAACTGTAGCAAGAGCAGCTCCATCCTCAACTGCCATTGCAGCACCCTGCGACATGTATGGGACCATCGCATGCGCAGCATCACCTATGATTACAAGTTTATTACTGGGCGTGATCCAAGAATCCAGCCTTGGTCCACTCATGAGCGGCCATTTGAGAGTGCTATCAATCATATTGATGATCTTGACCAGTCTTGGATCCCATCCTAAAAACTCATTTCGCATGTCAGAGATGGCGGTTTCTGGTTTCCAGGTTGCAGGATCAGTTTTGTCAACGTGGGACAGAACCATGTTGAATGACTTCCCTGCAGCAATTGTATAAGTCATGACGTGTCGGTCTTCTCCAATCCAGATATTCAAGGAAGGCTTCTCAAGCAACCATGATACATCGGGATCCTTGTTCATCTTCTCAACATCAACAGTCGACCTGTATGCTGCAAAACCTGTGATCTTGGGAGATATATCAACTCCGCCTAAAACAAATTTTCTAGCCGCAGATTTAACTCCTGAGAACTGTCAGCAATCTCGTTGTTTTTGAATTCAAAGCTTGAGTCGTACCATCTGCAGCAACAATTAAATCGGCGGTAAATTCGTCCCCATTTCCCAGCTTGACGCTCGGCACATCTGGATTGTACTCCTCAACCTTACTCGCAAGTTTAACCTCAACACCTAGCTCTAGTGCTCTTTGATACAGCGCAGTATGAAAGTGTGCTCGATGTACTACATAATACGGTGCCCCAAAGTTTTCCGTAAATTCAGGTACTAGTTTTGTGTATGCTATGGCATCTCCAGTCTCCCACCGTCGGAACGTCATTCCATTGGGTTCTACGACGTGAGGATTCAAGTACGGCCCCAGTCCCCATGATTGGAGTAATCTTGCGGAGTTGGAGGGAATTTGTATACCCGCTCCGACCTGGCACTGATAAGCAAAGATCCAGATTCAAGACAGTCATAGTGAATTTACTTCTCCTAGTTCAACAGCTTGTTCCAACACAACAACTTCATGACCTCGACGAGCTAGCGCAATTGCGCAGGCCAGACCGCCCAAACCTGCACCGACAATAATGACACGCAGCTTAACCTTGGCCTCTAAAGGCTGGGGTGCGCTTGTCTGTGATTTCGGTTTTAATTTCTCTAAGAACTGTAAACAGCGAGTTGGATGTGTGGGAGCCTCTATAGGAGCTGTTGTTGGTTTCGCATTAGTTTCATTAGTCTGGCCATTTACCAAAGACGTCATTCCCACGCTTGGTGCCATGGTTTCGCCTTAGATGTAAATTGTGTGTTGTTGATGTGATGCCACAGAATTTGTTTTAAGAACCAGGTAATTAGAGTGAGAGATTTATCATTTCACATATTGGGACATCCCAGTCTTAATTAAACCAATTTAAGCTGCCCAAAAAATGATCCTTCTCCAGTTGCTAACCACAGAGATGAGATGAATTTTGGTCCGGGGAGACAGCGGAAACAGGAAAACACCCAGAACCAGTTTCCGATGTCTCCCCGGAATTATCTGATCCGCCGTTGCCCCGATTACCAACTATGCAATCATCATACTGCTTCAGGTCATAAGAGTTAGCAGCGAAGTTATTTATTATTACCATTCTCACGAGCAACAAGTATTAATATCAGCTTGAGGCTTCTTTCCCTAAAAGACTGGTAACCATTTCTAGCTTCAAATTCAGTTCACCGGGTCACTTTATCAACGATGACTTCCCAAACTCAAACGGAAATGGCTCCAGCGAGCCTCTCCGCAGACCCCACCGAGCAACTCCTCGCCAATCTGGAGTCCCAACACACCAAGCCCCTCTGGGCTCAGATGTCCAAACTGAATCCGCCTCTGCCAAATCCTACTACCATTCCCCATCTATGGCAGTATGAGAAGATTAGACCTCACTTGCTGCGTGCCGGCGAGTTAGTCACGGAGAAGCAAGCAGAGAGAAGGGTAGCGATGTTAATTAATCCTGCCCGAGGTAAAAATTCCCTTTTATTTTTATTGGCAATGGAGCCATTAAGTAAACATTTACTTAGAGAATTTTCACTGACATTGTGTATTTTTTTAGATGCGCCCTACACAACAGATACGCTGTATGCGGGCCTTCAATTAGTCATGCCAAATGAAACTGCTCCCGCCCATCGTCACACCGCCTTTGCCATGCGATTCATCATCGAAGGCTCAGGAGGCTTCACTGCTGTGCATGGGCGACGCATCAACATGACTCGTGGAGATGTGATCCTGACCCCGACCTGGAACTGGCATGACCATGGTAAGGATGGGTCGGGACCCATGATCTGGCTTGATGGGTTGGATTTACCCAGTTTTGTGCATTTCCCAGTCCATTTCGTAGAGCACTATACATTGCCCAGATATCCTGCTGAGAATGTCGACACAAGCTCAAGTCCTATCGTGTTCCCGTGGTCGAGGATGAAGGCGAGACTCGATGCTGAAGAGGGGGATTGGACGGTCAAGAGATATTTGAGAGGCGATGGTAGTGAGGTCTCGAAGAGCTTGGGCGGGTCTGCCGAGCGTTTAAATCCCGGGAAGAGCTCACCAGCAGCACAGGAGACGGCTTCCTCTGTCTATCACGTTGTTGAAGGATCCGGATACTCTATCATTAATGAGCAGAAGATCTCATGGAAAAAAGGGGACACCTTCTGCATACCCGCATGGTATAAATATCAACACTTTGCAGACAGTGGGGAAACGGTATATCTGTATCGATTTGACGATAAACCTATGCTGGAAGCGCTAGGTTTCTACAGAACTGCTGACACAGATATTGAGGCTTTGGCAACTGTACATAAATAAATTAAAATATAGCAGAATAAATTTGGGGTAGTAAGGTATATATAACCTGTCTGTACTTAAATATTTATGAGCAAAAATTTGGCTTTAACCAATGAGCCTTGATGATATATGTATGAGAACAGAATATGTGGCATGATCTAAGGTATCTTGCAGCAGGTGGTGGTGTGATGCTTGGTTCGTATGGAAAATTCCAGGGGTAATTAGCTAAATGCCACGACCTCCGTATATAAGGGTGAAAGCAAGATAAAGCCAGTTAGAGAAAGATGTCGATGAAAAATATTATATGTAAAGGACGGCGAAATTGAATTCACTTCCCCATTTCAGTATATTATGTTTCAGTTATAACAAATCGTCACAAGTAAATTAGTGACACTCAATCCTCAATATATTTTAATATACAAGGAAAAACAGGTGAGNAAAAAAATCTAAGATCTAATTTTCGTCTAATCTAAAATATAATCCCTCCCACGTCTATATTTCATTAAAATACATATTATTCGTAAGATGGCGTGTATATATAAGTATACGGACTATAACTTTGCTTTTTATATATCGTCCGTGCATCTAGATAACCCAATCACCTCCTGAAAAGGAGATAGATGAGATGGGGCCACTTGAAGCCCATCCGACTCGTCCGTCAGCATCGTAATATGACAACTGATGTAGCGGTCTTCCGAAAATTTTCGCAAGTTAGATATATGACTCCTACATAATCTCGCTCGCAAACTTCGATCTTCTCCTGATCAATGGCCCATAAAACACCAGCACCCAGGGTACAGCCGTCAATAGCACTGCAATGCCCCCAAGCAAGCTGCTCGCTGCTGGGAACCCTAAGCGTGTGAACATCTGGACTGTGACTAAGGGAAACACGCCTCCTAGGACATTCCGACAAGCACTCTGGGCAGCGAGAGCTGAGGATGCATAACGATGGTATGTATCTGCGAGGTAGTTGAAGGTTGCTAGGTAGATGGAGTAGATACCCATAGTTGCGCAAGCAATTGCCATGACAGGGACGATCCAGGGGATCGATGAGAAGGAAGTCCAGCCGAACCAGAAAAGACCAATTGGAAGCAGAGCAGATTCAATGCAAGCGAAGTAAAGGCGGCCCTCCGGGGAGGAGAGGTCGAGTTTACGGATCCAGCGGCCAATGATTTTGGAGGAGTTGTGAGCGGGAGTGGCATATGCGGCCAGTATCTGTTCTTGGTAGACTGCCATAACCGTGGCAATGATGGCACCAATAGACATAGAAGCAAATGCTGCACCGGTTTGTTGCGTGTCAAAGCCATGCGAATGTGAAAGCACAAGCGGGATTGAGCTGAAAGTCAGGTAGAGCACAGCCCATGCGAAGGCAACCCAGAGGGAAAAGAAGAAAACCACAGGCTCGGTCAGCAAAAGGTGCATTGGCCGGTACACGGAGATGGAGATCATAGTGGCAATAGAGGCACGCTCCTCGTCTGATTTAACTTTCCATCTAATTCGTTGAGATTGAGTTCGAGGCGTTGGGGGCTGTGGTGGTTGTGATTCTTTGTTTAAGACGGATGACTTCGAATTAGAGCTTGACATGATGTCTTCCTGGATTGACATCTCAAAACCATAATATCCCGCTTTCTCTCTCTCTTCATACCATTTATTCAAACACTTGGCTTTTCGACTCAACAAGATGCTCCCACGAGTCTCTTGGAAGAAAAATGCAAAAACAACGTTTAACATTCCCGAAATAATGACCTGAATCCAAAACACCCACCTCCAATTTATGTTCTGGGTCACAACACTACTAACCAAAGGCCCAAGACCAGTCCCAAATAAGGCAGCACCAGAGAACAGTGCCATAGGTGTATTCCTAGCCTCAGCGTGATATAAGTCACTTACAACACCACCCACCATGGTAGAGAAAACACTACTCCCACAGCCTGCGATGAATCTGGACAAGAGCATGCCGACATAAGTTGGAGTTAAGGCACAGCCAAGCTGGCCAACAAAGTAGACCAGTCCTGAAGCCAAAAAGACCGGATATCGACCGTTGATTTCAGAGAAGGGTGCTAGGACCATAGGAGCCGCCGCAAAACCAACGCAAAAAGTCGTGATACCTATGAGGGCGGCAACGTGGGATATACCCCACTCGGCGGCCATCTTGTCTGCTGGTGGGGAGTAGGAGCCGGCTATGTAGGCTGCAGCAGCTGTTGCAATGCAGGATATGATGATAGTGAAGTTTTTGCGTGCACTGGACCAGTCGAAAGGGTTACCATACTTCTTGAGATTTGGTGGTGGCGGGGGTGGTTCTAAGGTGTCACTGCTAGTGCTGGTTGTTGGATGGGGCAGCGGCGTTGTAAAGGTGAGATAATGGTAAGTGATTGGCGTCGAGCCATTAAGGACGAACGAAGCTGTTGAGACGCTGGTCTGTCTTGATAGGTAGCCGTCATCTTCAGTCTTGGCGGGCTTCTCATCGTGGTCCCCAGGGAAACCTTCAATCTTGTCAGTATCCTCAATTCTTTTGGTCTCGTCGTCCAGTGACGACGCAGATGTCAAATNCCCCCCCTTCTGAGTTGAACGCCATTTATGAGCAATTGACTTGTCTGAGAGAGGCAGATAAATATGACTTCTAGTTCTTGCTTCTGCTATATTTTCTCTCTCCGTTATTCTTTTCTTTCAATTTATATTTCTTATCCGATGAGATTATAAATTCAATTTGTATAATGTATCTGTATGATAAAATTATACTGGAAGAGATCCCTAAATGCTCAAATGCTCAAACACTCAAATGGCTCACTGCAACAAGCCAAGTCGATTAGCAATTCGGGAGTATATGAAAACGGAGGAGGCAAGGATCGAGAAGATTGATCAAGAAGGAGGGGAGCTGACGAGGAATCAACGGCAAAAACCAACCTCTTATTTATATATACATGATCTGTAGCAATAAGACAAAACACAACTCCGATGTTAAAACAAAACGCCGATATCAAACCATAACGCCGATTACCTAGTCGTAAGCAGCCGCAGGGAAAGGAGTTAAAGATGAAGAATGACGCCCNAAAAAAAAGTACCAGAAGGTTAGACGCAACCAACCGCGCGAGAGGAGGAGGCAATTTAAAACTTTACAACTTACAGCTCCAATCAACGATGGGATTGGCGTAGCCGCAAACGATAGCCGTTGGGCAAGATGAGATGCCCTTAAACCCTTGTGGGTTAGCAGAAGGACGAGAGAGGAAATGGAGAGGGACTGTCAAGCTTTGTCTGGCAGTTCACGGCTTATTCCCGATTATATCCACGACCAAGACGCCAATCAGGGGAAGGGCATGACCAAAATGGATGGACGGGATAATTACTCGGCATCTGGAGCATCGTGACTAATTAGAGCAATTTTATAATGATTACTTGTACTTGTAGTTGTACTGTACAGTGTGCGTAAGTAGTTATGATAGGAGGTCGCCCAATCAGATCAGCGGAGTGGTTGATGAGACAATGAAGGTACAGAACAGTGTTTCTTAACTCGACAATTGAAATTAACCTGAGATAGAAGTTTTGGAATCAGCAATGACCTATTTTAATAATAAAATCTAGCCGTCAGACAGCCTACCGTTAATAATGCTATACTTTAAGTTTTCAAACAACTACAATTTGGACCGTGATAGTCATCAGCATTTTTTGGTTTTAGTAATCCAGCCCGTCCCTTGTCCAAGGTAACAACTTAATATTTCATTGGCTGTAGATAGTAACCTCGCAGAGTGAGTTTATTACTGTAATTATGAGACAAACTCGTGGCTCGTGTTCAATTATTTTAAACCCGTGCGACTACATCACGAACTACGTGTACGGGTAAAGGTAAGCCCGGGGCCGACCGTAGTAGCTCCAAGCATAAACCAAAGACCCGATAAAATGGCCCGTGCACTCCACCAATGAAGTGCAGCCTACGGACGTACCTCCGTACGCTCCTGTATTCTAGCTTCTCTCTTCAGTACGTACGTATAGAATCGATCAATATCGTGCCCTATAAATATAGCCGTATAAGCTGTGTCACTAATAAAGTACGATACTATAATTACTAACATATTAGTATAGTATGATTAGGTTAACTAAGTTTTATTGAAGCGAGCGTAGCCCTAAAAGGCGACGCCTGGTGTCTGCCAAAGGGAGGGTGAGTGGCATGGTAGGTTATGTTTATCTATGGAACATATTCTAATTATATATAGGTAAGAGACTGGGAGGAACAATCACTACGCCATTTCGAAATTGAGGAAAGCTCTTATAGTGTGTCATATCTTCCCATTTTATCTGACCAAAAACCAAAATCGAACCAAGCGGGAGCATCTTTTCAAGATTTTGGAGATTGTTTGGTCCTAAGATACTATTAAGAGTTGGGACGACAAATAATTTGACTAAGATGAAGACGCGAGAAAAGAATCGTGTACAAACATGATTTGTCTTCAGTCGACCCTTCACGACCTATGGAATGAAGGCAAATTTGCTCTTTATCATGTATCGCTCTCTGAGGACAAGAAGAGACTAACATTGCAAATATTTTGGCAGACGAGACATTCAGGAAATAGATCTGTGTCAGTCAGTCAGTGATCAGTCTACTACCACTAACGTTGATAGCAGTAGAAGGATACGAAGTATGCTATGTCGAATGAGAGATATGGATCAAATCAGGAGATTTGATTATTATGACAACGAAGGATCTGGAAGATGAGCCTCTTCCGTCATCTGAACTTCTCCAGGTGTAATGACATTTGACCAGAATCGTTGGTATGGCGGGGGCCGCCTACGTGGAAAAGGAGCCTGAACGAGATGGCGATGATGGAAACTTGGGAGTAGGCTGGTCAGGCAATAACACGGTTTTCTGCCGGGTACAAGTATTTACTAGCTAACTACACTAAAATATATGTACCCGGCAAAAAAATACAGTACTACTGTAAATAGTAAGATCTACAGTTTTCTATTATCCCCTCGACCGGTGAAAGTGATATCACTTATGCAAATGCATAATTCTACTCAGTTTAATTCGTTCAATGGTCATCATTAGATATACGAGCCAATTAAATCCACAATTTCAGTAGAATTATGCATTTTCATGAGTGATACCACTTTCACCGATCGAGGGGATACGGAGGTCGCGGTAAAAAGTTACAGGTTTGTGCCAGGATGCTAGTTTTGCGTGTGCCATTGGATGTTACAGGCCTTTCAGTGAGTGAGATGCCTGAAGTACCCTGTAATTATAGGGCACTAACAGCCTGAAGGCCGCCGTAACTACAGGGCATTTCTGGAGTCAAATAATTGGCACCTTGGTGCAAATCCGGTTACATATTACCGCAACCTCCGTACATTGCTACACTGCTACACAGCTACACAGCTACACAGCTACATTGCTACATTGCTTCACAGCTACAGCTTCACAGTCTCATCGCTTAATAGCTACGGCTTCACTGCTACACTGCTACACAGCTACATTGCTACACAGTCTCATTGCTTCACAGCTACAGTTACACAGCTTCACAACTTCATTGCTGCATAGCTACGGCTTTACAGCCACATTGCTTCACAGCTATACTGTTATACTGCTACACTGCAATAATTACAGGCCCTCGAGACTCAACACCTGTACGCGGTGAGGGCTACGAACCTACAGCATTCTGAGGATATGTCTGTAGAGCCAAGGTTGAGTCATTCAATTAATGTAAATTTCGCTGACTTCCATCGATTCCGACAAGTGCAACATGTCCTTTTCGACCTCAACACCACACACTCGAAAGAGCAAATCTCGACTTTGCAATTGATCACTCTCAAGCTCAAGTTAACAGAACACTACTAGCTATGAGGGGATAGTCGCAGGTCTATACGGTTAACTAGTGGAAGTTAAACTAGAGGAAGAATCAAGGCAGTATGAATAAAGGTTGGGATTGTGGAGGATGCTAAATGTCTTTGTCTACAGGACCACGTATACTAGTGTATACGCAAACTGAGGTATATTACTTTTAGGAGAAACCAATGAGCGTACTATAGCATAGAGTCTACAGTTCATAGTTATAGCTGAGGAATACAGAGTATTGAATTATATTAAAAAAAATCTATAATTGCAGAGACAGTTATAGCTCCAGCTACCAGGACAGTTCTAAAAACTATAATTAAAGAGTCGTTAGTATATTTAATTTACTTCTATTTCTGTCGGTTCACCTCTACGGTGAACGTACATCTCCAATATATGGAGGTAATACGTGTTGATATGGTGGTTGATTGTTGTTAGCTATAGGTAGGTTCGTACTGCGGTAGTTATATGGGGAGTACTGCCGTGCAGTACCGCCCTACCCTACCGCAACCGAACTAGCCTAATCTTATCTACACGTGCACCTAATCTGCACGTGATTCTAGCCTACATGTGACCATGCCAACAATTAAGTAAATAAATAAATTACAAAGTTTGGTCAAATATAATAATATATTTATTGAGTTTACATGGGGGTGGTTTCTCTCGATTTTGCAGTAAATTTTCAGTGGGCCGGTGGACTGGGAATTACCATGTAAGCACACTTCCTGACAGAGAGAATATTTTGTGCGTTCCACGTGATTCACCACGACCCATTAATGCCCCATCCTTGGTGATTTATCATCTCCCTCTTGAGGAATTTTAAACGCAATAGGAAGACCAGATCTATCTACCTTAATACAGTCGATGTTTGGAAGAAGGTTTAAGTCCGTGTTATCAAATGATAAACCTGAGATAAAAGCTTTAACTGCAATCGTCTGCTAACAAGAACCAATAGCAGCGTCCCAGATCTTGCCTGTGAGATCTCCTGATGCTGATGCTAGCAGCTTCAAGTGGTGCGAGAATGCGACGGAGCTGACCCCGCCATTATGTCCTTCAAGCGACTGCTGGCAAGAACCAGTAGACGGCGTCCCAGATCTTGCCTGTGCGATCTCCTGATGCCCATGCTAGCAATTTGCATAATTTGGGAGTTTCATGGCTCGTATCCCTTACATGAACAGTGTTAGAGATATAAAGTTCCTTGATTTCTCCTCTGTTAAACCTTTCTGGTCTTCCATCACTCTTTACTGGTTCGAAAACCTGTCGTGCTAAGCCTGACTATCAAAAAATGGCTCCTTTAAGCCCAAGTTTCACGCTTCAAAACTCTCTCTTAGGTCTCTTAAGAGTACTCGGTTTAGTAAGCATTAACAACTTCTTATATTATCAGGCTCTAATAGCTATTAGTCTTTTTGCTACCTTGTTGGGCTTGCAATCTACCGACTCTATTTTCACCCCTTGGCTGCATACCCCGGCTCCAGGATATGTGCAATTACCCATATTCCATATCTATGGAATCTTGTTAAGGGCCGACAGCTTGACTATGTCGGGAGACTGCACGAGGTGTATGGTGATGTTGTTCGCGTTGATCCAAATCAACTTTCTTTCATAAATGGCGAAGCGTGGAAAGATATCTATGGCCATCGCCAAGGTAAACCGGAGATGGCCAAGGATCGAAAGTTCTACACTTCGCATCCCGGAGGGGAGCATATCATAACTGCCAACCGAGAGGATCACTCTCGTTTTCGAAAAAATCTCTCCCATGGAATGTCTGACTCTTCCATACGTCAACAAGAGCCACTAATTCAAAATTACGCTAACCTTCTTCTCCAGCGAATTGAAGAACATTGCCAAGATGGTCAGGCACCTCAAAATATGTGTTCATGGTATAACTGGTTTACCTTTGATATTATTGGGGACTTGACTTTCGGCGAATCCTTTGGTTGTCTTGAAAATTCCGGCTATCATCCTTGGGTAAAATTGATATTCGACTCCATCAAGACTGGTGTATATATGAATGTACTCGCTTACATTCCGTTTGCACAGAAAGCAGCTTCATTATTTATACCTAAGGAGTTACTAGAGGGGAAGAAAGTGCATGAGGATCTCACCATTGAGAAGGTCAAGCATAGGCTAGCTATAGAAGAAGAGAGACCGGATTTCTTCAATTATATCATGAAACGGAAGGAAAAGGGTTTCACATTTCCAGAGTTTCTGTCTAATTCAGCTATTCTGATTATAGCGGGCAGTGAGACTACAGCCACCATTCTCAGTGGCGTGACTTACCTGCTTCTGAAGAACCCGGATAAATTGGCCAAAGCTGTGGATGAAGTACGCTCCTCGTTTAGTCACAAAGACGAGATTACCATTTACGCAACGACTGGTCTGAAGTACATGATAGCTTGTCTCGAAGAGGCACTTAGAGTTTATCCACCTGCACCTATAGGACTTCCAAGGGTTGTACCTGAAGAAGGGGATTACATTGCCGAAAAATGGGTTCCTGGCGGAGTAAGTCACCAACCACTCTGAGATGCAAGTTTGAATTAAACAAAATCTGACTATTTTGCAGACAACTGTATGCGTAACCATGATGTCAACGTATCATTCACCAGACAATTTCCGCGATCCAGACTCATATATCCCGGAACGTTTTCTGGGCGATGAACGNTTTTGCAAATGACAAAAAAACTGCCTTGAATCCATTTTCAACGGGTCCACGGAACTGTCTTGGTAAAAAGTTTGCTACCAAATCCCTGTCATCTTACGGAACTAGATTGCTAATCCATTTTTAGCTTGGCATGGGCAGAGATGCGATTGATCTTAGCCAAGATACTGTTCAACTTTGACCTGGAGCTTGAGAAGGACAATGAAAATTGGATGGATCAGAGAGCATATCTAATTTGGGAAAAGGGTCCCCTAAATATTAGGTTGAAGAAGGCGGTTAGAGAGTCTGTGGCAGACTCATAAACTTATGTGGTAACACATTGGTGAAGTCAAGGGGAGAATGTAGCTTGCGATCAGCTTCCGAGCCCCTCAACACTCTGTTCGCTGATGTGTAGTATTTGCGACGAAGTCTGCTGAAGAAAGTATACTGGAACTTGATAAACCACTCNAAAAAAAGCGCCCTGTATCGAAGGTTCTGGCCAATCGCTCCACCGACTCTCTGCATATGCCTAGTAAACAGTAGGCAATATCCTCAGGTCGGCTAGTCATTCTGTTTGAAGCCCAAGACATTCTCTTCGCAGCCGAGATTGTGTTCAAAGATCCTCCTCTTAGAATGGATGAGGGTATGTTAGTGTGGGCCTCGATCGCTTTCTCAAACTTGTTCTTGGAGCCTATAAGTTTCCACTGCTTCGAGTAAAATAGAACTAGCCTTGGGGCAACAAGCTCTTGGAGCGTCCAACCTCGAGTAAACCAGTTACTATTAATAATTTGCTGTGCAATATCATGGTCAGACATGTCATCAGTGTAAGAGACATCTGAGAGGTATGCAAAGCAGACTGCAGAGTCCTTATACCACCTATACATTTAGTTGATGGCTTCCGAGAGCTCGGAGCTGCTGGATTTGTCAATGCAGCAAGTGTCGATCCAAATGTATGTATAGCCCTCATCTTTCGCAAGTGATGCACTCTTTTCGAGTTTGTCGTATCCTTTCTTCTACCGTGGAGGGTCGCTAGACTTCATATCTTCAAAGTTAACCTCCTCATGCCATCATGTGTGAGATAGGATTGCATATTGCAGCACCCGCCCGACCATTGTTTCCAGCTTAAGTGTTTCGGGGTCTACCAGCTGAGGTGGATCATTGGTGTCCAACAGCCTCATTATGTACCTAATGATTAACGCCTTGGCTTGCTGGTTGGAATGGTTTTTATTCTGCTGACACGAATAATATAATGATATATGTGGTGGTTTAAGACAGCAACTTAATGGTACCAATTGCCAATTTACGATTTGGTCGCAATATCGCCCGAAAAGCAACTTATCTGAGAGCCTCACACGGCTGAGCGGTTAATTCTGGCGAATGACGCACCATTACGTGTACAGTACCTGTACCCCAACTGGCAAGCCATTACAATTTATGCATGCATGATATTGCATAACTGATGAATTGACGTGCTTATTTCTCATCTTTTTATTTCTATTCACAGCAGCCATTATTTAATTCGTAAGCTACATTTAAACATGTCAAGAGATTGCCAGCAGTATTGCCCAATCCGGTATGGTGGGGAAACCAAATACCAGTGTCCGGGCCCCCTGAGGCCAACTACTTCGGACGGGGATCTGGGGCCGGATGGCAGACGCATAACGGGCGGTCGAGCGTGTGCGGTATGTGCGCGAATGGGGAGCGATTAGGCGGCGCGACGAAGCATAACGGGGCTGGAATTGGGGGCGACGCACGGACGAATATGTGGTGGTGCGGGAACTGGAGGGCAAAAGACCCCGGATACCAGAGTCCTCCGGCCGACAAGGATGAGAGGAGGGGAGATGAGATGGGGAGGTAGAAGTAGTAAAGTAAGAGGGGAGGCAGTAATGTTTGAACTTTTAAGGTTGACTGGTTATAACTAACAAGTTTTTAAGCCCGGAAACAATGGCTAGACAGACGAGCAGGACTTAGCTGTACAGGGACAACTGATTATTAGCAATCAACTTCTGGATGGCTGCTCGGGTGTTGGACCCAGATGAATTGGTGCGACAGTCGCTCCCATGCCATAAATCAGAAACCACGATAAGGAGCTCCATGGGCAAACCGTGTTGCACATGCACATCAGGACGCATCGCAGCCAAATCACCCTGATTCTGCCCTTTTGCCGCAGCATGTGAAGGCTGGTCACGGCAGATTCGCCACCACGGTTGGGCCTTGGCACAGCATGTTCCTTCTGAAGATGTTAGGTATCAGACATCTTGCAAAATTAGGGTAAAACTTTATGACGCTGGCGCATCTAATGCTCTGTCGCTGGGCAGACGATAGCGCTGTAGAGGAGTGTAGGAATTTGAACTCTTTAATGGCGGTGTATTCATCGTACTGTCGCTTGACAGACGATACCTATCCCCTCAAGCACTAAGATCGCCTAAATTGAGCGGAATCACCCCCAGCAAACTCAACGGACTTCCCCAACGGACTTCCCCAACGGACCTCCGTAATAAGGCTTAGAGCTTCACCCATTGATCCCGAATGATTGCCGGTATCGACTGTATGTACCAACAGTATTATCCCAATGCGCTCTGCGAAACGTAGGCAAGCCGCGAGAATCCCCTAAGAGGTTGTATGTATGTATGTATATATATGTTCCCGCCCATACGCCAATACAGCTCATTCGCTAATGGGCTAGGCCATTGGCCAACGGTCTAGCCCATACACCAATATGGCCATTTACGTATGGTCTAGCCCATACGCAAATGGCCACTTTTCGGGCCACTTTTCGAGCCACTTTTTGAAGTAGCGGTGTAGCTTTGAATAAAGTAAGTTTCTCCTACTTCTTGACTTCTTCTACCTTTGGTTTTTGTTGTACAATTGAATTCGAGTTGTTAAAACCTAATATAGCTGCAATTGAATCAATAAACCCTTTCCTTAACAATGTACGCTTTACTTTTCAAGATTATACTTACAATGAAAGTTATGTTAATAGAGAACGAATTAATCCTCAATATTAGCAAAGAATGCATACCTTTTTAGACAATCCAAGTCTTAAACCAGAAAACCAAATCAATAACAATGTGAAACATAGAGCAATTACTTAATTCAAACTCAAAAACAACAAGTTATATCAACTTCCTAATTCACACCATTCAAAACCTTGATATGCTGTTCAAAACAATAAGGTTTTTAATATTATTGTTGAAGAGCATATTAAGCTTCTTCATGCTAGCCAAGATAAAGTATAGCCAATAATTAAGCAACAATATTATGGAATCAAACGTTCAAACGTTGAATAAGTTCTCAAAAGGTATAAAACCTGTACTTTAAATCGGCTAAGTACAACTAAAGCTCCAC
This sequence comes from Scytalidium lignicola, assembly GCA_002812745.2. NCBI lineage: Eukaryota > Fungi > Ascomycota > Leotiomycetes > Scytalidium > Scytalidium lignicola. The sequence continues at coordinate 233,169 of NCSJ02000026.1, forward strand.
TTAAACTAATTGTTTTAGACTAAGCTTAAGAGTGTATTCAAGTAGATTTGATTAATATAAGACATAAACCATCTGGCTAATATAAGTGGATTATGCATATCAAAGATCATTTCACTAAATATTCACAATTATACACACTTAAAAGTAAAGAATCAAAGCCAATTTCAAAAGCATTTGCTCAATTTATTATAGCCTTTTTACTACTTAAAATTGTACAATGTGATAATAGGAGAGAATTCAAAGGAGTACTCCTCATATTATTATACAAATATAGTATTCAAGTAATTAATAAGAAGTTTAGATCACCTCAAACTCAAGGCTTTATTGAACAAGCAAATGAAGTAGTTGAAGTTAAAATAAAAGCTTGGAAAATGGATAATAGCTTAACTAAATGGGCCAATGGATTAGTAGAGGTTACACTTACAATCAACACTCAAAAACACTCAACAATTGAATGTACACCAGTTGAATTGTTATTCAAAGATCAAGAAACATATATTGATTGGTTAGACAGTCAAAAACGCAAAGATATAACTATTAAAGTTCCTCAAGAAGATGAGAGTCAACTTTTAATATATGTTTTAAGTTTAGAAATTAGTCTAATTATTACTACTCAAAGTGATATACTAATTGATCCTCAATTGCATGAAGACCATTCAACAGTTAATATTAATATTCAATCACAATAACATTCTCAAGTTACTATGCAAATTAGCCTTGAAACAAGTTCAGAGTCAATGTACGAATTACTTTATCAGCTAGGAATTCTCCTGAGGAATGGTTTAATGCCAAAACCAATATTGAATTTGAATCTTCTATGGTTATAACAACTATTATAACAATTCAATCAAGTGATCTAATAATTCAAAAAGCTTAATAATCAACTCAAAAAGCAAGAGTTAAGATGATGGAAAAGTATTTGAAACATTATGATATTCAACACTTTAAGACTGAAGATATTGTTTCAATTAAGATTCCAAAGGAAGATAGAACAACTACTGATAATCAACGATTATTCAGACGAATATTAGACAAACTACACTCTCATAAATATAAGGTTATTACTCAATCAGGAATTATTAGCTGTCTTATGCCAACCAAGGATTTAAGAGTAGTTGACCAAAGTCTTTAGCCTCATATTATTATTCCAGAAAGCACAAAACAAGTTACGTTGACTTTAGCAGTTAGAAAGGCATCTACAAGTCAACGAATTGGGATATTATGTCAGTATAAAGGTCAGTGCAATACTAAAAGATGTCGTTGCTTTAAAGAAAGAAAGGAGTATACTGTACACTACCATAAGAACGAGCATGATTATAGTCAACTATCAAGCCTTGTAATTCGCACTGAAAAAGCCTTAATTAAGCCATCTGAAAGCTCCAATTCTAACTCCAAAAGGAAGCGTGCAAAAGCAAATACTATAGGCAATATTGTTAGTTTAGCTGGCGAAGGAGTAGCTGTTGATTTTGATTAGATTAGCAATTGATTCGTACTCAAAATAGCTCAAAATAACTGTCAGAATGGCTCAAAAAGTGGCCTGAAAAGTGGCCATATTGGTGTATGGGCTAGACCGTTGGCCAATGGCCTAGCCCATTAGCGAATGAGCTGTATTGGCGTATGGGCGGGAAC